>JAOEHX010021725.1:6573-34788 GCA_025448015.1 Bolborhynchus lineola | reverse complement strand
TGGACTTGTTCCAAAAGTTCCATGTCCTTTTTATGTTGAGGACCCCAGAACTGTACACAATACTCCAAGTGAGGTCTCACGAGAGCAGAATAGAGGGGCAGGATCTATAACCTGATATTTTTAACCTACTTTATACTGGAGTATGTAGGGTTTTTTTCAGGCATTTTTACTTCTCCAATGTTTTAAGCATAAAATGTGACTTCCCCATAAGGACACATTAGAATTGTCCTAGCAAATTATAAAGCCTTATTTTAGGGCTTCTGCCACTGTTAGAGGTCACAAAGCATTCATAAAAATGTAATTTAAAAAAACCCAACAATTTTCTTTTTAAGTAAACTAAAAGCAACAGCTAAAAGAAAACAGCATTATAGAACATTTTCACCCAGTTCCCACCAACACCTGTTTACAGATCTGAGTTACACATCTGTATGTTCTGGTAAAATTAAATGGACTGCAGGTAGAATACTTTCATTTCCAGTTACCTAATTAGGAAATGCAGTGACATAAAGATATCTACTTTAAAGGGAAGAATATATTATGTAAAATATTGTAACATGCCTAAAAGGAAGAAATAGTGGCATAGTCACCCATAACCTCCCCCCCAACCTGGAGAACTTCTATGGCATCATGTATGGTCTCTGTCAAAAACTAGTAATAAGCTGTATATAGTTAAAACTTTTGGCTTTTCATGTATATTTTAATGTAACAGTTGATAATAACATCTATAAACATTACTTATTGAGTAATTAGAAATGCTCATCAAAGGAAAGAAGACAGTTATGCACCTCACTGAAGCAAATTACTGTTTACTAGTCAATTAGGAGCAGAGGATGAGTCCCAGTAGACAAAAAAATATATTTGTAAAACTGTGAAAAGGAAATAACCTCTCTTTTTTTTGCTCTGAAATTTGGTGGGGAGCCAAACTCTGTCTCCTAGAAGGATAAAACAGAAGCTGCTGCAGAGGGAAAAAAAACCAGCATGGTCTGGACCCCTGGAAGATTTGATTGAAAAAAGGGATAAAAAAGTTAGAATACTCCACCACAGGACAGAAGTTGTAGTATAAAGCCTGAAACTCTAATACAATTTTAACAAGAGGAAAAACAATTCTGTTTAGAGAGGGAAAGGGAGACCTTTCTGACCTAATCCTGGTAAAGTAAACTAAACATATCTTTCCTTTTATTTCTCAAACTATTTCTGCTATGAACTTCTGTGACTGTGCTGTCTGTTTCTGACATTTATTTATAATTTATAAATAATTGCCTATATTTTAACCTGTTTTGAACTAAGTATAATTAGAAAAAAAAATAAAAAAGGAAAACCTGGATAAAACCAACTCAGTTCTCAACAAGTTTCACAGGTCTGTAGCAAATTTTATCCAAATGGAAACAAATTAGGTTTCCATGTGAGCTTTAGAAGCAGAGTAGAGAGTAGGCAACAGAGGTGTCAGGCGGTTCCCAGCTGTCTTCATGTGATGGCTTGTGGGAGGCTGGAAGGTCTCTAGCAATCAGTAAGATACCAAGATACGTGCTTGAATGTTAAAGCTCAACGGGAAAATGTGACAAAACATCAATCCTAAATAATCTAACATCAATACATCTGAGGTTTAAGATGCAGGGTGGATAACAGAAACTAAATATCTGACAATGAGGCAGAAATAAGAACAAATGTTTTTTCAAGCATATAGCGGCACTGACAATTTCGTGTGTGTTAATTACGGATTTCAATTAGTTCCTAGCAAAAGAAGACATTGAATTTTCCATTTTAACACATGGCTTTTAAACTGAAGAATCTTAAGACCAGGGGGAAAAAAAAAAAAAAAAAAAAAGATGAAGAAAAAGATACTGTAGTCAGGAGATTTCGGGAGACAGATTTCATGTAGAAAGTGCATTTGCTACAGTTCTAATGCATGTTTCTTAGCTTGCTTCCCTTCAGATCCTAGAGAACTACAGAAAAACTTTTTTTTTTTTATAGTACTAACAAACCCAAAGATATAAAAATCATAAATTATGAGATTGACTTAAAAAAAAATGAGATTTTTTAAAAACATTTGAGTATCTTTATTTGCCTTTTCCTTATGAAGGCATTAAGCTTCACCTGGACCATACAAATTTTTTGGCAAGACCAGAGGGCATATTGCTTTGTGAGATGAAATCTGAGCATTTCAAATAAACACGGGAGCTGGCTTTACACAGAATCCACCAAGCATCACAAGACACATTGTGAAAATCACAGGCACAGCAAACATGGTTTTTAAAGCAGTTGTTTTTCACAAAGACTCCAAGGAATGATGAATTCCCTCCTTCCCTTGATAGTCTTTTCCAGTGGCTAATTGCTCTTGTAAAAATTGGATTTTCTTTCCACTTTTTGTCTCAATTCTTTTCCTAACTTAGCTGCCAGCCAAGGAGGGTCTTGTTATGGCTTCATCGCATGAAGTCCCTAAAATATTGAGAACAACTTTTATTTTGAAGAAAAAAAAAAACCCAGACTTTATAAATGTGCTTTCTGGTTTTGTGAGGTTTTCACTTCTTTTTGCCAGACTAGCATTTCTTGTAACAGACTGGGAGATGCTGTGTACGGACCCTGAGGCAGCCTTAGCAATTCTTTCCTCCTGGTGAATCACACAGTTGCAGAGCAAAAGTCTGACCACAGAGCACCCAAAAGAAATCATCAAAAGAAATCGCCCACATGCATAAGCAACATCTGCACCTCTGAAATGCAAGTTTTCTGAGCATTGAGTACAGGACATTATTCAGTATGATTTGCAATATGTATAATAAAAGCAGCTGCAGTAATTTCTCTTCCACATAAATGAGTATTTAGCCTAACACTTCTGGAAAACAAGCCACGCAATCTGCAGAAAACCAAATATTGCTCTCCCAGTTTACATGGCATTCAGAGATTAACATAAAATGTAAGTTAACCAACCATAAACCAAGTTGCTATCATGCAAATTTGATTTTGAAATAACTTATTAGTATGATCTTTTCCATATGTCCAGAGGATATGGAGGAAGACAGTAGAACAGCCAAAAAATCCTCTATGACTCACCCAAATGAATGTATAAAATAGTTATTCACATTTTTCACTCTGTTCCAACATGCAGGAACAGGATCAGAAGACTGTCTTGCCTGAAAGCATTAAGGAAGAATGGGGGTGTTTACTGTTATTATTATTATCAATTATTATTATCCCAGATATCTGCTTAAGGATTTAGAAAATACCACTGTGCATTTTGGGTTGAACTCTTTTCTATCATTATTCCTTCAGGACTTCAAATATGCAAGACAAAGTTATTTGTCAAGAAGGCTGAAGGCACAGTATGAACAGGAACCCAATGAAAGTTTCTTACTAGCACATTCTGTTTCATGCAGGAAAAAAATCTGAACACCAAGTATTCCAGTTTGTTTACTGGAAAGATAAAAGTTTTGCAGCTATGGATCCTAAAAAGGCACATGCAGTTCCTAAAACATTTGCAGCATACAAAGAAGATAGATTAATGCAGAGGATAGTGTTTGAGTTCAAGTTCATGTTTTTTGAGGGGCTTATTTCGCTAAAAATTCTTCATATAAGGGGGTCTTAAAAGCTAAAAGACATATTGGTGCTTACATGTCAGGAATATAATGTGTGACTTACAAGAGCAATACCAAAAATCTCCAACTTTCAGTGCTTATGATAGATTTTAGGAGAAAAGGGAAAACCATGCATGTGAGAAAAAAGTTAAATATGTTTACAATAGCTTTTCCTTCTCTTTTCAGATGTAGAAATATACTATATAACTAAGGCAAACATCTTCCAGGGGATTAAACAGTAACTAGTAAAAAAGCAAATTATACTAAAATAATACAAACAATCTTGAAAGTATAGTTCAGCAAATAATCTGCTAAGTAGAATATTTTCTAGGATACATGAATGTAACTACAGCTTTGGTCTCTTTCATCTGGCACATTTGTTATTTGGAACACTGAGATTAAAGGACAAAATTTCTAATACAATTTATAGAGAATAAGCTTGTTGCTTCTGGATCTATTTTAATTAGGTCATAGATATATAGAGTTTATGACCATGATACATTTTTCCTCAAAGCCACAAAAACCAAAGCCTTAAAAAGTAAAGGAGTTGAATCCTTTGATCCATTAAAATCTAACGCATTGACATTTGTCATCTCGAATAGTTAACGTCTTATGAAACTGGCTAATTTTTATCTCAGCTACTATATTCAGATTTGTCAGGTTTGTCGGTCTATTAAACTGTCTGCTCAAGAGATATCTAATATAATATGAGAGTTCAGCTCCTAAGCAGGAGCTGCGTGCTCATCAGCGGGCCCCGATGACACCAAGTGTAAGTATAGCTAAATGAACAAATCATCAAGTAGCAGATAAAGAGAATAGAAAGAAAAGGAACTGGTAGCATGCCAGTTAGGTATTAACAGATCATTCAGTGTCATCAGTTTCAGCTTTCTTTCCACAGGCCACCACACATTCCTCTGTTGTTATGAAAATATTGTTATGGCAGGTTTAAATTCTGTATGATTTGACAGCAATGCTGTGTATTTACTATTGTGGCAGTTCATAACACTGTCATTACATGTGCAAATATCTGACAATACAAGAAGGAATTCCAAAATTTGTTTTCCTTCAATGCAGTGACCCATTCAAGCCTTTCAAAAAGTTACTGTTGACTGCATTCTTTGGAGAAACGAACAATAATTACTTCATGGACAGAAAATAAACTATTAATCCCTTCCTTCAACTGCTCTTTTGGCAATACCTCTCCTTTTTAAAAAGCATATATTAGAAATTAAATTCAGAAAACTTGCCATGTTTAGATTTTACAGGAGGAAATAACATGCTGATAAACTCTGGATATTTTTATACATTTTAGCTCAAAACTGTTGAAAAATCTAATTTTGTGAAACTTTTATTTAACATTCTTGCCTCAGAAAATGTAACAGATGAAAAAACAGAGGCTTACATAACATTATGTACAGCTATCTGTCTTTTTCTGCTGTATCTTTTCTAGATTGTGATCAAACAGCCCATCAGGCTTGCACTTCTGAGATTTGTATTAGCTTCTTGTAATCTTAATAGCTGTCAGGAATTTCTGCACTGTTGAGCTGTTTTATTACAAAGGCTACATGCATCTTCATGCGGATAAGTTGATTGGGACACAGCAAAATGTGCCATATTTGTATTTCATCCTACAGGAGCACAGAAAAAATTTAACTAGTTGGGGCATATAATCAGTCTCCCTGCCCTTATTTTTAACGGCTTTATTTTGGACTAGGGACACAATCAGGCAATGGGTTATATTTCTGCCTATATAAACAGTCATAGTGGCTACATGTACAGGCAAGGGGGTTAAGTCTGTATTCTGCAGTGCAGCCCTATATGGAGCTACCCAAACTTGCTTTGAAAATACTGGCATATCTACACCAGACTGGCTTACTGTGAATTCTTCTCTGCCAGCTAAACGCATGGACCAATTCAGGGAAAAGCCAGATGAGGTTACCACTACATGGGTAATTATACAGAGAAGGCAGACCGTTGAGGCAGTCTTAGAGGAGAAGATCTTTACCCTAGCTCTCCGGCTGATTGGGCTATCAGAGACTGGCACAGGCACAGGAGGCCACAAACTGGAGTGAGGTGCAGAGGCAGGGCAATAAATATCCCCTAACAGGGCTGAGCTACTCATTTAATACTTGCACATGGAGTGACAAGGGAATATTGTCTCACAGTGCAACTACAGGCTGGACGCAGAGACATGTTTTATAGATCTCTGCTATAAACATGAATCTTATTTAAAAATCCCCAATGACACTATAATTTTACCTTACCCTAAGAGCAACAAAATTGAATTTCATTATACTCCTGCAATATCTTAGGCTGATCTTGGCTGGTCATAGCTGGATTAACGGATCACAACCAAATTTATCCCACTTAACTTCAAGCACTTCACTATGGCATGTAATTTGAGGGTAGTCTGACCCCACTAAATTTCCTTCATATCAATAGAAAAAGAAAAATGAGGCAAAATTACCTTCTGGAAGTAATGCTATCTTTGCTGACTGCAAAGTGAGCTTGACCCCAAATTATACACCCTTATCTTGTATCTGAAGTTAAGGGGGAATGAATCACTCAAGTTTGATTGAGACTATAGTCCTAAAATCTTAACATTTGTCCAAGCTAGGTGTTACACCAGTGCAGCATTGAACAAATTCTGGAGTTTACTGCATGGGTTGATCCACTGCTGCAAGCTAGGAGAGTTTCACAAAGGTCATGTAATTAATTCTTAGTATCACAGGCAGATTCACAGAGTGGGTTTCAATTCATGTATGCCTCCATCTAGGGTGAGTGCCATCAAACCCACTTTTAGAAACTCTTAGCAATTCTGATGGAAAAGTACTTCCTGAAAACATGTTTCTGCCCTTCAACTCCCATAGCTCTATTCCCTGGGGAATTTTCCCTTTCAGTATTTTATACTGTATTTGTATTCAGAGCTTTTGCTGCACATCCAGCAGAATGAATATATTCACAATTCCTTTTTGCATCAGTGGAACTCTGAGCAGAAAGTGCTTTTCAGGCTGGTTAGGAAAATCATCACTTCTGTTTGCTATACTGCTTTAGTGTGGGACATGCAGCTTCTCTTCATCCAAGAGTGGTAATACCCAGAGTAAACAGATGATAAAGAAAAATCACTGGGTTGGAGTAAAGCACAAGATAGAACAAATTACACTAACTGGTTCAAATCCAAGGATTGATTCTATGCATTAATGTAATTCTACTCATTTATTAGTACTGCAGTGCAAAGGATCTTGGTTAT
Organism: Bolborhynchus lineola; assembly: GCA_025448015.1. Taxonomy (NCBI): domain Eukaryota; kingdom Metazoa; phylum Chordata; class Aves; order Psittaciformes; family Psittacidae; genus Bolborhynchus; species Bolborhynchus lineola. Next base: position 27,969 of record JAOEHX010021725.1, on the reverse strand, counting down.
CCACAAAGTAGTATTAAATAAACCTTATTTTTCTCACTGCTTCCTTGTACCCCACTTCCCAATATGTAAGTAGGGGCTTGCAATACAAGAGTCATAATTCTTCAATATGAAGACAAATATGTACTTTAGCTACAAGTTCTGATGTATATTTTAAATACTAGTTCTGATGTACATATGCTTTTGGCAGGAATATAACCTTCTGAGATAAGAAAATATTAACTAAAGAAGAATTCATGATTATATTCATTCAGGAAAACAAAATTATACCTTGTTTTACTGGCTTGTCCAATCACTGATAGCAATTTTTGTTTAAGAACATACTACTTAAAAGTTATGAAGAATATGTTTGAAAGCATGTTGTCAATCTTGGATAAACACAACTCATGCCTTAGGGAGAATTTTATTAAAACAGGAGGATGAAGGGGGCAGGGTGTTGGGGAAATGAGCTTACCTTGGGTTTCCTTGCCACTTATAAAGGACTGTTTCTAAAAGACTTGCTTTATAGAAGTTGTGAACTTAATGCAGGAAAGGAATGAAGTTCTATAGTTCGGATAATACAGAAGGTCGGGCTAACTGATAAGAAATGCTCTTTATTTATCTATTTAAATAGATTATCAGTTTAGTGATCAAATCTAGTTTTGTTCTTTATCTTACAGAGAAATTTGTGGGTTTTGGCTAAAAGCTTATGATACCACTTAAAGGAAAAGCAGCTTCTGTGAATTAACTCTGATGTATTTCTATTTTCTCTGCAGCTTCTAATCCAAATATCACCTTCTTTAGCTCATGTACAATTCCTTGATCTTTTCCATCTTCTAATGATACTAAGTATAGTGGAAAACATCCATCTTTCTGCAAAGTAGATAAATGACTCAGATATTGCAGTTAGAAAATGTACCAATTTTCATGTAGCACAAATACAGGACATGATTCTAGTTTAATTTGCAGGGAGCCAATAAATATATTCTCTCCATCTGTGGCCCAGGCATAAAATTTAGAAAGATGAAAGTCTGTGGCAAGAAGAAATGATTTCTGAAAATGCTGTGGTTACATATCAGAAATAGTATTCAACTTAAGAGAATAAGATATAAATAGGAAGCAAGCTTGTATGCATTATTACTGCTCTGTAATTAAAAATTCATGTGATAGCATGGCAGTGAGACTTTTAGTATATTGGAACAATAAATTTAACAATTTCAGGTATTGATCATTAGAGTCTACCTAGGAAACTGCTTGCTATCTTACAAAATGTGGAAGCAATAAAACCAGTCTTGCTATCTTACCCCAAGATACAGTCAGAGGGGATCTTGTCAGACTTCAGTTGAAAAGCCATTAACAATAGCAGGCACTTTCTTCCTCACAATGTTTGTCACAACACATTTATATCTGGAAAGAGATGGATAAGGTTTCTTCTGGAGCTATTCAAAGTGATCTGCTGAATTCTCTCCAACATAATTCCAAAAACCATGTTTAAGTTTTGTCAAATATAAATTCTGTCTAATAGGAAGCATAATATTTTATCTGTCTATTTAAAGGTCTCTGTTCAGAAAAACTCACCGTTCACTAAAAAAAAAATCACATCAAACATAAACTTCAGCTTCCACAATCTCAGATCAATACTACTCAGAAGTCACACATTAAAAACTTCCTTATTAACATTGTGAGATTTAAGAAAAAAGATTCTGCAGTGAGAGGTACCTATTTCTATGTTAGAAATTGTCATATTATTAACCTATAGGAGGAAGAAGGCAGGCACATGCTACTTTAAAACTCAGTGTTTTGTTATTAACTGTTAAATATGGGAAATTTTAGTATTTTTCTTTTAAACACGCTTGTTGTCAAGCTGTGACAAAATTCCCTATGCATTCTGCCTACACAGCTTTCACAATTTACTGGTAGAATATATTTAGGTTAGCTAATAGAAATGCAGGAAGAGCAAATGGCATGGCTATTTCTGTGATAATAACTATAGCATTTACTTGTGTACATGTTCTCCTCTTCAGCCATACAAAAAAATGCATAAGCTACAAGAAGAAAACATTCAAAACTGTATGAACAACTTTGAAGGTCTAACTTCCAATTTTTAAATAATTCAGGCTCTAGGACTGTAAGTTCTATGGTGATGCCACTAACTTATGCTTTTCTGCAGCTAGATGGTTTCTGCATACAATAAAGTATTTTTAAAAAGATATGGTATAGTAAACTTTTAAAAATAGGAGGTAACAGATCAGAAAGCAACTTCAGGCAGAGGTTTAGTGCCATCATTTAGCAACTGAGAATTTTGTGTGAATACCAATTAAGATTATGCAGTTGAAACCCAAAATTAACAGGTTCTAAAATCAAAACAGTTGCAGCAATCATATATGCTATAGATTTTATATACCACACCCTACCCTGTCTTCTACATCTGAGTGTCCAAGTTACAAAGTGATCAAAACTAGTCTACTTTTAAGGGCATATGATCAATAACTAGCCTATTTTTAAAGGCATATATAGCACAGATACAGAGATAGAGTCAGGAAGAAGTACTTTACATGCAGATCTTTTTGGCTGTATAACTTTCTACCCAGATACAGATTTCTGGATGTGATGAGTTTACCCAGGCTGGGAAGGCAACTGCCTGGTGCAAAACGTGGACTCTGAGTCATATAAGGTGGTACTGGCAAATGATACGTTTCCACACTCTTGGCAATCCTGCCTCCTTCTTACTGGAGTGAATCAGGGGCCCTGACCTCAAAGCTGGGCTGCCGCTTGCTATGAAGATCACAGAGAACTTGCTGTTGTGGTCCACACATGCTGAGAACAGAACAAACCATTTTGAACACTGGTGGGTCCATGTAATACAGTCCACAGAAAGTGGCTCTGAAAAATATATAACCACAATCTGAAATGTTCATATTTCCCATATTAAACTTATTGATTCTGCTCAGAGTTCAGGAAGTGAAATGTGAGTAAATTTGCCCAAATATCCTATATAGATGAACATATTATGCCATGGGAGCAGCTTATGGTTTTGTTTAAGAGCAAACCTTTAGCTGCTATACATATTTATTATGAATGTCTAGAACTGGAATTCTTACCCCAAGACTACAACCTGCATGTCACAGAATCACAGAATGGCTGAGGTTTGAAGGCATAGAGGTCATCTGGTCCCCCCATTCTGCTCAAGTAGGGCCACCTAGGCTGGTTGCCTAGGACCATGTCCAGATGGCTTTTGAATATCTCCAAAGATGGAGAGTCCAGAACCTCCCTGAGTAACCTGTGCTAGTGATTGATCACCTTCACAGTAAGAAAGTGTTTCCTGATGCTCAGAGGGAACATCCTGAGATTCTGTCTGCAGCCATTGCCTCTTGTCCTGTCACTGGGCACTACTGAAAAGCTCCAGATTTTCTCCCTTGTCCCTGTGAACTGTGATTCCTTAAGGCTGGTCCTGCTTGCAAAGATTAAGGCAAAGAAGGCATTCAGTACCTCAACCTTTGCCAAGTCCTGCGTAACCAGGTCACCCATCTGATTGAGCAATGGGCCCACACTTTGCTTAGTTCCTTCTGTCACCTCCATACTTATAGAAGCTCTTGTGTGTTTTTTAACACCTCTTGCCAGGTTCAGTTTCATTTGGGCTTTGACCTTTCCTAACCTTATCCCTGTCAGCTCAGACAATGTCTGTGTATTCCTCCCAGGTTACCCATCCTTGCTTCCACTTTCTGTATGTCTCCTTTTCTGTCTGAGTTTGGCCAGGAGCAACTTATTCATCTGCAAAGGGCTCTTGGCATTTTTGCCTGACTTCCTACTGATTACATGAAGTACTAATCAGCTTTCTTGAATCTCTCTTTCTTCCAGATCCTTATCCTATGGGAATCTTCCAATCAGATCTTTGAAGAGTCCAAGGTCTGCTATCCTAAAGTCCAGGGATATGAGCTTCATTTTTACTTTCTTTCCTCCCCTCAGGATCCTGAACTCAGCCATCTTTTGGTCATGGCAGTCAGAGTAGCCTTTGACATTCACATAAACAAGCTTCTTTGTGTTGGTTTGAGGTTCAGTAGACCACCTGTTCTTGTTGGCCTCTCTATCACTTGGGTCAGGAATTGCTCACTGGACTAAACTTGCTTTACTTCCTTTCATTACTGATACATCTTCCCAGTGTATATGACAACTGAAGAGGAAACAATTGTTCTGAATGAATAAACATTTACTATAATGATGAGGTCACCATGCAACCTGGAATAGAGAAGCCCTTCTAATACCTGAAAGGAGGCCTACAAGGATGCCAGAGATGGACTCTTCATCAGAAACTGTAGTGATAAGAAAGAGGGTAATGGGTTTAAGCTTAAACAGGGGAAGTTCAGGTTAGATATAAGGAAGAAGTTCTTTACTGTGAAGGTGGTGAGGCACTGTGATGAGTTGCCCAAAGAAGTGGTAAATGCTTCATCCCTGACAGTGTTCATGGCCAGGCTGGACAGATCCATGGTCTACAACATGGTCTGCTGTGAGGCGTCTTTGCCCATGGCAGGGGGGTTGCAACTAAATGATCTTAAGGTCCCTTCCAACCCAAACCATTCTATGATTTTTTTTCATTCTATGATAATATTTTATCATAGAACGGCCTAAACCACGACAGCAAGTTGGAGAAGAAACATCTTGCTTTTGTGGCCCAGAAGAAAGCTTTATAATAATAAGGGGGGAAGAAAAGGACAATGAAGACCAAGTGTTACCAAAGGAAATTTACTAGCAAATGAAAGAAAAAATTATCAGCAGAGTAACATCACTCCAACTGTAAATGAATAGTAAAACCTAAGCAGAATTCCTTCAAGGGATCAGATCTGAAATGTTTACCATACAGTTTGACGGTTAAAAGACACTATTTTTTCTGAAACGTGTAGGCGTTAATTGATATAGAAAGGGCCTGTAAAGGCTTATGCTTCTATACATTATTTTACAATCAAGGTTTCAGATTTTAACACAATTCTACTCATAACACCATCATTCATAAAAGAGATATCTTTCTGCTTTTAGCACTTAGTTTTCATTTCCTTACAGCTAATGCCAGCAATAACTAGTACTTCAGAAGATTATTATTCATTACATACTCATTTAAAACACCTTTTCTTCTGTATACTTTGGACTCTAAATAGTGTTTTGATACCTAGAGCCTTTTGCAGTGTAAGCAGGTTTTTTTTTCCCAAATACAATCTAGCTTGATTTTTTTAAAACAAGATTTTTTTTATATACTTTATTTTATTTGTCAAATTTCCAGGCTTAGTTTTAGTTAAAGCACCTAATGCAAAATAAAAAATATTACTTCCAAATCCACCAAAAGTAGGGAAAGAAATGATCCTATAAAACAAACCTTATAAATATAGTATTCCAGTGCATTTTTACTAGATGATCCAAGTCTGCCAGAAATAAAACCCAAAAGATTTCTGATTTGAAGTTGTAACTCTGAGCCTCTAAATCTTGCAGATGAACCTAATGTATGATCATGCTGCCTTTAAAAAACAAATATCAATGCACTTTGATAATCTGTTTAATTTCAACATGATACGAAGTGGGGTTCATCAACCCTCCAGCTTTAGGCATCTATCTCCAATGTCACTGTTAAATAGAGTTTCTGCTCAACCTTTATACTGGAGAGGCTTTTCCAAAGGATAGTTCAGAGCAGGATCCTCTCTCTAGAAAAACAGTGAAAAGTCTGCCTGCATAATTAGCTCACAGACTTAGTTACCTAAACATGAAATCCAAATTCCATCTTTTCCTCTCACTATGTTTTTCTACTGCACACAGTAAAGAAAACGGAAATATATTTTACTCCTGAGAGTCCTGGTGGACAACAGGTTAAACATGAACCAGCAAACCACCCTTTGCAGCAACGAAGGGCCACAGTCTTCTGGGCTGCATTAGCAGTTGTGTATTGTTGTATGCCAGTACCTGATGGGAGTATATGAAGAGACAGAGTCTTCCAGGAGATACACAGTGGCATGACATGGGGCAGCAGACACAAGCTGTAACCACATAATAATAAGCTATTTCCTAATAGCTTATTAGCTATTAGGAAAAACTTCACCCCCTGAGAGTGATCAGGCCCTGGAATGGGTTACACAGAGATGCTCTGGGACCTCTATCCTGGGAAATATTTAAGTTTTGCCTGGACAAAAGCCCTGAGCAGCCTGATCTAACTTCAAAATCAGTCCTGTTTTCAAAAGGGGGTTAGACTGGTGTGCTTTCAGAGGCTATTTCCATTCTAAATTATTCCATGATTCTGTCAAAACAACAAAAATCGTAAATCAGACAATTTCTGCATCAGCTGCATTTTCTTGTCAAGCTACTACCAAAGCAGAGGCTAAAAACATTCATAGAAAAAAAAACCTAAACCAAACACTACTAAATTGGTCTTTTTCTCTAAAACTCTTTTGATCACAAAAAGATATAATTCTACTCAGTTTAGGAACAATAATGGTTCTAAGAATTGGTCAAAGATGCCTAGAGACCTGCTCTTGTTCCTCTTAATTTTTAGCCCAGTTACATTGCCAACCAAAACTTTGATGCATGTATTAGCCAAATATGAGGCAGACTCAAAAGGCCAGTAAAGGTTTCCCAGTGAATACACTCCTGTGGCCAGCGGAATGTGTCTCTGGGTGTGGTACATCATCAGTTAAATCAGTCTTGTCTTAACTTTTAAAAAAAGTGTCTTAGTCACTAACTCACTTCAGAATGTAGGCATAACATGCAAATTTGTACCCTGTAACACATGTTGCTGGTGATTAAAAAGCATAGTGCAGCAACTAATGTTAATGAATTCTGCATACCATAAATAGAGAATTACCCTTGCCAGTACAAAGGTCCACAGAGGCAAACCTTGATAGGAAAGAGCATCAAAGAGAAACAATTAGGATCTCCTTTCTAAAGAGGCATTACAAAAGGTTGCTTACACAAATCTCTCAGCTACTCTTGAATTTTAATGGCACTCCATTATACCAGTTGGGTGTTTGAGATACCAGCTCCTGTCCACAGTCTGAAATTTACAGTACTCAGGGAAGGATCACCAGCTTTACATGGCTGATGCCTTCCACATGCCTGTTTGTTTCTGTGGGTTCATAACCTGAAGCGCTCCAGCTGTGGTGTGGATTCCTAAGACTTAAATCTGTCACACGAATCTTCTAAACAACATGCAAACTTTTGTCAATGTAACACTCCCTAATGCAACAGATGAGCCTTCAGCATTTAAGTATTCACAGCCATTTTTTGTTGCGTGCAGAACACAGCAGAACTACTGCTCTCCTTAAAAATCTTTATATATTCAAACACCCTAATTTGTTTATTGTTACTGACTTCACTAAGCTTGTAACTGTAAAATAAGGGATTGGGGTTTTTTTTAGTGCATTTAACCACAGTCCCAAGTTTAGAAGATCCTGTTGAAGTTTGACTGTTGCTGCTATCCATTCAAACTTTTTGAATGCTTGTATCAATGTTTGAAAACACAAACATTCCTTTTTGTTTCTCATTTTAATTAAACGATCACAAAGGCTGGGATTTTCAAAGAAAATGCAAAGGAACTTGGTGCCCAGCATTCGCTGAAGAACATTTTGGTGAGACATATGTTTAAATTCTTCAGCTTTTCATAAAAATGCAGTCAAAATATGAGAAATATTTGAACAGGTTCTTAACATCACATCTAAAATTATATGCTCAAGAGCAAAAGAGTAAGATTAGTGTTACATATCCACTATATAGACCTAATTACAGTACTAAAATCTCACTACAAATGTGATGACAGACTTCTCCAAAGTTCGTGCATCCTGGATACTTAAACATCAGCTATATACGATGACTTGTGATCTGTAGACATTTTGATTTTAGCAAAATTGTCAAGGATGAAAAAACAACCCTGGGAAGCAGTTCTAAATACTGCATAAAGTTCTGTTTAAAGCACCCAAAACATTAAGAATCATTTTAATGGCATTCAAAGGATCTTTATGCTGTCACAAGGCATAGCATCCTTTACAGACATCTCAGACAAGTGCTGGCATAAAAGACCTAGGGAATAATATGCATATGTTCTCATAATGTATTTACAAAAATGTAGGGAAAACATATGGTACACACTATCATGCTACAGGAAAAAAATATGCTGTGTACCTCAGTTTCCATTCCTGATGAGAACTCTAAATCGTAGCAACACAGTATAACGCTCCAAGTGACAAACCAGGTATTGATAGATCAGAAAATGGCAAGACAACTACCATTCACCCAGTTGTTTTTGAGAATTATTATGATACAATGGTTATGAAAGACAAAATAGAACTAAACTACTGCAATTTTTTCAGAGAAAAATTTTTCTATTTCGTGCAAGCAGAATAATAACCTTTTTTAAAATAGACATTTGGCTGAGTTAAGAATATCTGTCCTTCATTCCACAGTATTGGCTGAGTTAGGGATATGTGTCTTTCATTCCATGTACTTCAAGAACCAGAAATTGAAAACTATTTTCATTGCTCTTTAATTTGAATTACATCCTCAGTTTCAATCAGGAAATTCAATGACATTATTCTAGCTCTATGCAATGTTCAATGAGAACAAAATTCTACTGCACAATTTTAATTATTAATTATCCACTAAACACTGGACATAATTATTAGTATAGTGTAAATATATTAGTATTGCAACTTTTGCCATTAATTTTTTCAAGAGTCTTCCTTACCACTTAGGAGAAATCTGAGGTGATTACATGAAGATTTCTTTCAAATTAGTCAAACAAAATATTTAAACAAAAGAAAATGACACGCATTTTCTTTTCATTAAAAGTGAAATTTTGACAAGAAACATTCAATTTAAAATTAGTTTGGTTATTGAATGTCAGGGAAGAGAAAACCAAGAGTTTTGACCAAAAAAAGACTCAGCTTTGATTCTTGGACAAAGTAATCTGTATTTTAGGGAAAGAAAAAAAAAAAAAAAAAAAAAAACAACCAAAAAAGAAAGATGTTTAGAGGAGGAGAAAGGAGGACAGGACTGCAAGAGAAGATGGGAGAAAAGTCCTTGTCTTTTTTCCTGACAGAATCCTAAAAGAGTTTTAAGTGCACTTTAAGAAAAAAATGCTTCTTTCCTTTTGCTGTGATTGTTCACGGATGTACATTTTACAATTTTTCTCATTGTAAGTGCTGCAAGAACTGGATTTCACATGAGTTTTCATAAACCTCTACTTGGAAGACACTTCTGGAAATTAAATTCTAGCTAAAAGGCAAAAATGGTGAACAAGATCATGCTAGCAGAAAAATGGATGGAACAAAATAGTTTTTTAAGACTACTGATATAAACCCAATATAAAGGATTTTATAGCACATGGTGTGAGAGAGTCAGTCTATTAAGTCTCCTAGGGTGGGATTCATTTGATCCATCACAGAGGTCTGAAGCAGGACTGTAAGTCTAAAGGTGACAAAGGCTACCTATAGTTATTGGAGGGAACAGTCACTCTCAAGCACAATCCATCTCATCCTCATTTCAGCACATAAAATACAAATGCCTCAGCTGGTAGTGGGAGGTGATGCTGAGGATCCTCTGCCAGAGCTATCAAACAGCTGCCCACGGTTTGTACGTTTATTTTCAGCATCTCAAATGCTCATTGCAGTTTCCAGGATGCTCCTCTTCCTACAAGTCACCCTTTGCAACCTTCTAAAGACTGGTGGCTGATGTATGAGAGAGCAGTTTCCACTTCTGGTCTTTCACTGGTGAGTGACAGCAAAGTGAGTTGACTTTTCTGCTCACTATAGGTCACCGAGGCCACTACTGACAGTTCTGCATGGTTCCAAATTAAGAATTGCGTCATTTATATCAGGAATATGTGAAATATCTGATTTATTGTACATCAGAAAAACATCTCTGCAGCTCAATGGATTTCTGTATGAAAAATCTACCTTATAAGAGGTTGGTTATGTATTATTACATTTAAAAATATGGGTTTACATCATCTATGCTAAAATAACTTGGAAAAGCAGCATTGGGTGCAAACATTACACAGTGTGAGGATAATATTTTATAGGATACTTTTTCTGTCCACAGCCTTTTTGAAAATGCTAGTACTTTTTTTCACACTAAAAATTTAACAAGCCATAAATTAATTATTTTATCTTACTAGGATAAACAAATCAAAAGTACTCGAGACAGCACATGAACCAAATGAAAATAAAACTCAAAGTACTGATCTTGATATTTTTAATGTGAAATATGACTGCTACGTATTGAAGAAAAGAAAAACAACCATTCAGTGGTCACAATTACATAGTCTTTTATGTTGACCACAACTACAAAACTACATGTACTGTTATGTCAGTTTTATTGTGAAATATGTATTTCTGCCTATATGAACAGAATCTGCTTTTAGAAACTTTTGAATATATTACAGTCATAAGTAACAACCACAAAAAAATCATATATGGCTTCCTCCTAAAGAAACACTTTGTCCAGTTTTTTAAGAGGCTTCACTAGGTGCTGATCAGCTGCAATAACCAAGGCTCATTTTATTTCTTAGGATTCTGTTTCCATTGTCATATGAAATAAAATTATGCCCCATCAGTGACAGCAAAATAAGGGTATGAGTTTACCTATTTATAAGCTATATAATTTACTACAATGAAATTAGAAAAACACAAAGAGGGAGAACAAATAGATCCACTTTTTGTCCAGAAAATGCTTTTGATTCCAAAGAAGCCATTATCAGCAGACAACTGTATCACAAGCAAAGCTTGGACCTTAACAGAAGGGTTGCACCAGAAACTGAGGTTTTTCTTGTTGAGTGATAGGCCATACAGCATTTGTTACCTCATTGCAAGAATTTGAAGTTAAGAAATACCTTCATAAATACACACTGCTGCAGAACAAATGAAGTCTGCAGTCCTATGTTTAATATGCTGCAAACTCATTCGTTGGAACAGTTGAAATATGTGGATGTTTCCATGTGTTTCTCTTTAATACACAGATGCTCAGCACAATGAAACATATATGGTGATAAGCAAACTTTATTCATGTTGAATGCAAAATCCCAGTAGTTTATTCCTGAGCATCAGCTCAAGCTTCTAAAGTTTGAGGCCAACAAGTTTTGTTCGGGCCTTGGAGGGGCATTTAGCCTTCTTCACAGCCTTGAACTCAAAGCCAAAGTGACTGCAAAAGATAGGAGCCATGCATTAGACAGGCAGCTGTGTGCCTTTTCATCCTGCAGCTAGTCTAAACATCTAGTGAAGATCTGCATGTCAATGCAGGACCTGGTTTGAAAAGATACCATGTGCAGCTTTCCCTCCCATGTTCCAGAAATCGGATCTCAGATGAAGGAGCTTGTGCTGATGAAGCAACATACACCAGTTGGCAGCTCTGGTGGTCTCCTCTGCTTCTTTTCTACCTTGTCTTTCTATGGTTATCCTTAAAGAGTAAAAGGCTGTTTAAAAGCTATTATGACCTAGAAGGAGGATGGTTATTAGCTTTCACATTCCTTCCTCAGGCTATACTGCTTAACATTTCTGCTGTGGCTGTCCAGGAAAATAGCACCGTTTTCATCTGTTATACTTTCTTGCCCTCTGCTGGAAGAACTATCACCTAATGTGCTAAACTGAACTTTTTAAAATTGATCCTCCAAACGATCATGAAAATAACTTTCTTCAAACCGTGTTCCCCCATATCCTCACAAGAAATGCTAAAAAATACAATTTCCAACCAAACCACCTGATTCTTAACTGCTCCTGACCCTAATTCTGAATTAGACCAATGCATTGAAAGTATCATTTTATCTCCAACATGTACTTGCTTCAAAACACGAGGGGAAAACAGGGAGGAGTAGAAACCAAGCATGCAATGAAAAGTTGGAGAAAAGGCAACACGCTTGCATTTTTTTTGTAAACACAAATGAAATGCAGGTGATGGTTTTAAATAGGAATAAAGGGAAAAAGTTATTTTAATAAATTATAATGGGTTTGTGAGGTTTTAAGGGAATAAGTGGGTAGAAAGTGTTATTCCATTGTCGATAAATAGCATGAATATGTTTTTCTACTCACAACCGAAGAAGAATTATTCATAACAGAAATAAAATTACCTCTCTGCTATTATACTATTGTTATGTGGACAGATTTGGGAACATTTTGAAAACTTCTGGGAGAGAATTTCACCTCTGGGCTTTATGCCTTCAAAACCCCAGGCCTCTGACTTTCTTCAAACACATACAGTTTCTCCTGAATAACAGTTGGAAAAGCATTCAATATTCTCCTTTTCGTCAAAGAGCAGTTATGGTGGATTAAAGAAGTAAAGTCACCATGTCACAAAGAAGGAAGGATAGCTCTTTGTTAAGTATGCCACTGGGAAGGACCTCTCTGACTTTTAATGCCTCTTCAGGCCTTTCAGGCAATTGGTAGTTCCCTCCTGTGAGTCATGAACCTTTGCAGAAAGTCTTTCTGTCATAAGCAACCTGCTTTCTATTTAGTGACCTTAATCTTCAAAATGACTATTTCCATGGCATGGAGAGTTGCCCTTACACGTCCTTACCCAGTATGGAATGCTTTACAAGAATAAGCTTATCATATTTAGGAAAATGGAAATTTTCTTTCAGTTATTCTTTTTTCAGTGAGTACTTTCAAAGACCAGGTCTTAGCTTGGTAGTGAAAAAAGTAGTAATCTCTGCTGGGATAAAACACGTGAAAAATGGATGTGAGCAAGAATTATGTTTTTCTTTACAGCTGCAGTCAGGCTCCTTTTCAGATAGCTTCTCTACAGTGACTTCTTCCATTCATCATGTTATATTGCCGTAATATTCACAAGTTCCCATATTCATAATCTGAATAAGATTTTGAAGAATTTTACCATGTTTCCACTGACAGTACAGAAATCATCTTCACTCCTCTTGCTGACCATCTAGTGACGTTTGTGTAACCACAGCATCTTTTTACTCTTAGTAAGGTCAAGTTCTTTTAACTTTCTAAAGCATTGTAACAGCTGGAAACAAAAACTTTATCCATAAAAATTCACACAGTGGGTCTGCAGCAGACTGTTGGAGGGCTCCAGACTAGAGACTGAGATAAATTGATCCAAACTGTGTTTACATATATACATATATATATGTAAGGATATCTATAAAAATATCTAGAGAAAGCTATATATAAGTATAGAAAGGCTACATCTATGACATCATATTCTTTCAGTGTTAGCTTCCACCCAGAGTCGCAGAAATACAGTTTCCTTTTGCCTAAATTTCTTTCAAAAGACAAAATACTCAGAGATATTATATTAGCAACATGGTATGGCTCGGGGAATAAGTGATGGTACACAGAGCTTTTCATTTCAAGAACTTAAGCTCAGGTTCAAGCCATTAGAGGCCTGAAAGTCCTGTTGTGACATTGGGAACATTCAGTATATTGAACAGAAGTTTAGTTTTCAAATGCAATTACTTTGTTTATTTTCCAAATATGAGAAATTTGTTCACATCACAAATATCAGCATAGAAGATAATCTTCTTAAAGTTTTTAGCAGAATGGTCTATGATTAGATGAGATTAGAAATGATGTATCCCACTTTGCTCCAGATTTTCCTCCTCTGTCAGGATGCCAGCACAGAAATGTTTTCCTGACCATTTCCTCCAGAGGTAACCCTGTTATGGGCTCCCATAACCAAAAGAGGGACAAATCAAGGCACTCAGTGACAGATCAGGAGCTGAATTTTCAGAACAGTTCAGAAAGAAAATGTTCTGAATTAGAACTCTGTCACAACAAATACTTCTGACTTCAGAAGACAGAGTTGCCGTGTGGTCCTGTCATACTGCTTTCTTTTTGTCACACTTTGTACACAGTATTGTACACATTTCAGTATGTGGGTAATGGTTCCTGTGCTGTATGTTTAGCATGGCTTATACCATAGATGATCTAAAGTGATTTTAAGGAGGAAGTGTTACAGTGCTCAGCAAAATTTACTTGATATCTCTTAACAGAAAAGAGAAGCAGAAGTTCTTGAAATATAGCTTTAAACTGAAAAGTTGACCCCCATTTCTCATCTCTATTATTTCATAAAAAATTTTAATTAGATTTACCAGTTTACATGTAAAGCAGTTTACATGAGCACACTCCAAAATGGACTTTCTGCCAAGACCAGTAATGACTATGGAGCAAAATATGGCACTTCAAAACCAACATGCAAACTGAAATTCAAAACTTCTGGTGCATGCCAACAACATTAGCAACAATTTTATTCCAGTATTTATTTTTTCCAGAAAGAATTCAACTCATCTGTCAGATTTTTCATTTTTATAGGAAATTTTTACAAGTAAAAACTGTATGCTGAATGTCATATATTTTTCAGAAATAGTTTTATGCACACTTCATTGCGGTTCTTCTTGTCCTGTCCTGTCCTGTCCTATACTGTGACTGACAAGTCATAATACGATATAGTCAGATCAGTAGTTGGTACCTAAAGCTGTTCCTGGATTTGAACAGTGTGAATGATCTACATTTTCTTTGTTGCTTCTGTTGTTTTTTCAACAAGTACATGATCTTCACATTGCTACTGTTCATCCCTATGCCACCCAGTAGCATCTTGCAAGTTCCCTGCACATGCATGTTCTGATTTTGGCAAATAAGTAGTGTTTTCTCAGTTAGATAAGGGTCAGTGACATCAGGTTTTATAGTTTTACTCTATATAGAAGGAATGGAAAATGGTGATTTACAGGTGTTTTCCAAATTCCACAGGGATTTATGATTTTAGGTGTGTCTACAATACACAAAAAAGTATGGTCACAAACTGCTTTATCTAAGTCAAGAGAGTAACACAGATGAACTCAGTTTTAATAGAAATTGGTAATTCTCTTCAAAGCATTACTTTAGGAGTTAACTGTCATGACTGGAGTTTAAAGTCAAGTGAAGAAGGAGCCTTGTCCTGCAACACAAAGTACACTCACATTCTCAGAATGATTTTTCCTTAATGCATTTTTTCCCTTAAGGTCAGATGGAAGAAAAGGGGAGAATCTTCCCGTTAAAAGCATCTCACCAAGATAGCTTGAAAGCATCACCTGAAATTCACCTCCTTTTTGCAAGGACATTCTGGAACACCAAGGACCTTTAAGGTATCAAAAGAGAGTGTTTTCACCCACTTTATACAGTTAATAACTCTTCAGATATTGTTTCTATATTGCATCCTTAATTTCTCTTATTTTATTTATTTTTAATGGGCAAGTCATACAGTTTGTCAAAATATGCTCTACAGAAAGGCCTGCTCTACAGACATTTCTCCAGCAAAGCTCCTTCAGTCAGCACACAGCAGCATTAGCAAACACGCAATTTCAAGTCCTTCAGTGAAATCCCTATCTTTTGAAATTAGTTTCACCGTTGCCACCAAGTAACTGAATCTTTGTGTCCATCCTGTTCTGCTGGGATAGACATATATGTTCCACCTACACCATCAGGGAGAAGCTGGAATGGATCTGGGGAAACAAGCAGGGATCTGAGTCACTGGACCCCACAAAAGCATGGCAGTGCCCCCTGTCAGGGCACAGTCTCAAACACCTGCACAGTGCAGGGACAGCAACAGTGAAGGCTCAGCTGAGTGTCCTGAATGAGGCTGTAGTGAGTCAGCAACCTGAGGCCTATCTAGGGAGTCCCCTCAATAAATCAAGACTATAAGACACAGGACAGCAGCCTGCCCCACCTAATGGTCCATTACAGATCAGCATACGTGGATTGTATAGGTCCATGGGCGTTAGAAATGTGTAATAACTGTGCTTGCCACTGAAATAACAATGTGTACACACTGACTTTGTAAAGGCCTTGGAAAGTCCAGAATACAGTAAGGATAAAAAACAATGCTGAGTAATGGAGAAGGAGCCACGGTAGTCCTACCAGAAGACAAAAGAACATAGGTTCAAGACTGGCATCTCTCACTGTAGTCCGCATAATACCTGGGTACACCATTATCCAGAAGAGTTATAAATACCTTTTATCCTTCTATGGAGAGAAATCCAGTACTGAAAAGAAGAGTGATCACTGAATATGAGAACACAGACTGACTCAGACCAATCAATAGGGAGCTATGCTATACATTTCTAAAGATTTGAATATCCATTTAATTTTTGTATTTTTCTTCCATTCAGAATCACATCAGCTTCATTCTCATTACATTCCGATTCTAATTCCACCCTCAGCATTACAGCCCTGACGCAAGATCCTTATCGGCAAAGTAAATGCAGCAGAACTGCGCCCACACAGGCGTTCAGCTGCTGTGCTTCTAATCCCAGCCTGGAGCAAATTGTTCACTGCCGCACCAGGGAAATTCCAGGGCAGACACTCAGACTGAGAGCAGGGTTATGGAAGGAGGCAAAGGTGAATGGAAAACTATCCCGTATTCTGAAATGAAGGGCTGATCTGGTGTGGAAATACATTTAATCTTTCTGACATGTCTGTTCTAAACCAAGCCAGCTAGTGTCACCTCTAGGGTAGTTCATGGTATAAGAAAGCAACTTTTTTTGCTGAGACCTTTGTGGGCATGGTTATTTTTATTGGAAACAGGGACTTTGAACATGGATCATTTTGACTTATGTTTAAAACAGAATGAATGTTATTCGAGTCACTTCCAAATTAACATGATTGTTTAAAAATATATGAAGTGCTTCACTGAATTTTAATTTCTCTACAGCAAAAACAATTTTAAAAGATTATAGCCTTGCAAATTTTTAGGATGTAATCACGCTAGCTAAAACATAAATTTCATACACCACAAGAATTTTTAATCATTCTGCACTGAACATATGCAGCATTGATATGTCTCTTTCAAATGTCAAAATAAAATTAATATTTATTACCACATCTCTGCGCTAGCACATTTACAAAACTGAAGCTCAGGACATTTTCTATTAAGCCATCTAAGCCATTTTGTACATCCTCAGCTAAATGCATTTTCTAGAGATATTGCACTGCCTCAGGGACTCCCAGAATTTCTGAAGTACTTTATGGCTTATTTCACTATATTCTTTAGGAAAAATCACTTAGCTCAAGTCAAGAAGGGGATCCCAACTTCAGAGGTGGCTTTTCTATGTTGTCTACTTGCTGTGAATAAAGTTATAGCAATTGACATTGCTGAACCTTACACACGCAAAAGGTGACACCTGAGCAAATGCATAAAATGATTGGCTTTGACATCTCCAGGGCACAGAGGAAGTTCATAGGAGCATGGTAGGATACTTAACAACAGCAGCTCCCCAGAAAAAAGGCCAGGTCCTCAACACCTTCCTGTTTATAGGAAAAAAGCTCTAGATGAGAACTTCACAGGCTCAAGCGCACCTGGAAAAGTATTTAAAAGACCTGTCAGAGAAAGAAGACGGTGCTCCCAATCCCTGCTGTAAACTAAACAGTGGAGAGTTTCAAACTTGGGTCTCTGATTTCTCTGACATAGAGTGTGGAGAGGGAGGAGGTTCCTGTACATTTCTCTTTGCACCTCTTTTGGGTGATACCACCACTGTTACACAGGTTGTAACTGGTCAGGTGTCTCCAGAGACATATGCAAAGTATTTTGTGTATCCTGTGTACTGAATTTCTTAGACCTCCAGGATTTTATTTTGACTGCATTCGCACTCTGCAGCAAAACCCCAGGCATGTAGGAGACTTTAGAAGGGGAAACCAAAAATCATGCCGAAGTGTATTTATGATACTAGCTCTGTGTTATTTGGAAGCACAAAATGAACAGACCCACTAGCATCTGTGCTCCTAAATTACTTCACTGCCTTTGAAAAATCCCACCCTTCCCATAAAAGCACTAGCTGACAAAGATCATATTGTCAAGCAGCCTGCACTAAACAAAAATCCAGACAGATTAGTATAATTGTTACTGCCCCAAAACAATTAATCTGGCTTTAGATCTTGGGGATTGAATCAATTCATTCAAAGAGTGAAAGGTACTCCTGCTGTGGTGTACCAGGAAGGAGGAGGAGAAAGAAGCTCCTTTTACTGCATTGAATTTAGAAGACTGGCAGCTGCTATTTGGTTGATCTGTACAAAGCACTGCCAGAGGCTTTTAGTGGCCAGTGTTTTACAACAGGATGCCTCACAGTGCTAATACTAGAGGGTGATGGCTGTCTTTTTATATATGTAGCAAGACCCCAGCACTTATTGCATTCCTGTACATTGTGCCGCTGAGGCTGTTGTGCTTAGTTTGGTCAGGGAGGCAGACAGTCTGCATAAAAATATGTGAATTAATAATCTAACTGAACTTGTGGCCATTCTGAGTTTATCTTCTGTGAACAGTTTAAACAAATGAGTGTGACTGGAGGGATTGTTATCAGAAACCATAATGTTCATAAATACTGGCTGTCCCAATGGAAGCACAGCTACTGCTCATCCAGTGTGGCAGCAGAAACAAATGACATTGCTCGATATGTCAGGCTAGGCTGGAAAGAGCTCTACTGTCCCTCCATATATGTTCATAACATAATGCTTGTAAATGCTTCCAGGAGAATATTTCTCTGAAATCATTCTGGCAATGATTTATTATAGCTAAGAAGCTCAAGAAAGTCCCTCTCCATCTGCCGGCAAGGTACACAGCTAGCTTTGTTGTCATGGTGTGACCTTGCTCATGCAGCTCCTGGCAAACAAGCAGCACTGACACACTATAATTATACAAGTACGCAATAACAGCATACCTAACTTCCCAGAAATCTCTGCTGCTTCGCTGATGTCAGCACAAGGAGCCAAAAGCTGTAATTAACTTTTCATTGAACTTTGATCAGTTTGAATGAATACAGCCTGTGGGCAGCGCCTGGGCTGGGAACTCTGCCAAGCCTGAAAGTTCCTGCAGGGAAGAGAAGCATCGCTTGATGGCTGTCCCTGTTCTCATGCCCTCTCCCCAGGTATTTGTTGCCCTCCCCTACTAAGGGCAGGAGGCTGAGCTAGTCTTTGGCTTTGCTCAGCATAGTTTCTCTTTATTTCTACATATGTTAATAAGAATTTCTTAAAAATCCCAGCAATATCTGAGCAAGGTAGCTCAAAGCATCAGCAGGTCACAGAACAGAAGGGGAAATTCCTCTCCTCAAAACTAATCACTAACTAAAATTGTCCTGTTCTTCTGGGTTAACTCCAGTAGAGGTTGGGCTCCCATGACACGAATGCAAGCTGCTTCGAGAGGGACAGAGGCTGGAAACCACTGCTCCAAGACTAGCGCACTAACCCCAGTAAGAAACTGGACCATAAACTTGGCAGACAAAGCTGTATCTTGTATTTCTTCTGTTAAACATCGTATAGTATTAGCGTGATGCTAATTTGGGTCACCAAATGGGCTCCATGTAATTCAATAAATTTAATGAATTACTTAATAAAAGATTGAATTTGGCTGAGTGTCAGAGAGCCAGTTAAACAGTGATTGACTGATATCCAGGGAAACAACATACTCTAGAATGTAGGGACCCCTTTACAGGTTTATGATGCTGAAATAGCTTTGGTAGACAAAGATGAGGCTTTTGGCAGTAGACATTCATGGTTTCAGATTCAAGGTCCCAAGTTCAGCTTCTGCTCTCAGTGATCTTCCCAGGGGTGTTCTGTTACACGCAGACAAAGAAATGCATGAGCTGCATAAATTATTAATTAAAAAACATTTGTTCAGCGTTCTGCAGGCTCATTGCCTCTCTCCCCAAGGGCAAATGTCTTACTCTCAAATCAGTCCAAAGCCAGGAGAAATGGATGACAGTTTTACTTACCTATGGTCTACTACAAGAGTCTGTGTGGCTAGTTAAATATCCAGTGCCTCCAAAAGAGACATCCAGTGTCACTCATTTACAGGAGTACTCTCTTCATTTTCAACATTCAGAGATGCAACTTGTCTACATCATTTTGTTTTTCATTTGTATGTATGGACCCTTTCTCCTTGAGGAAAAGTTATTACAAACGTATACCACAGTACAACTTTTTGTCATTTTTATAATGAACTTCATTGCAAGATCATGTGGAAAAAGAATAATTATTTCACTTGTAACTTCCTTCTTTAAAACGTCTTGTGTATTCTTCTCTGTGTATGCACAGGCTTTTATATTAAAAAGAGTTTGCGGACAATGCTTGTTGCCAATACAATCTCAGCAGTCAATGTTCATCAAATATTACCATTACTGTAAAGTAGTAACTACCTTTTATCCTTCAGATGGATGTCAACACTACTTCACTTCTGGGATGGGTTCTTTCAACCAGATGTAAACATTTTCATCTGAGCTGGTCATCTTAGACTATGTTTAAACTTACGAGCCAGGAAAAGGCATTTTCGGGGTACAACTTCTTTTAGATCTATTTGCTAAACATGCAGGCCTTTACTGCAGGTTCACCATGCCTAATTCTAAAGTCAGCAGAGGGATGTACCTTCATAAGAGGAATAAGGCTACCTAATGCCTGGATCGCGCTTTAATGATTCCTCTTCCTCCCCATTGATTAGGGCAAGTGGGAAACAATAACTGTGTCTATATTGTACCTCCCATACTCCTAGTGTTGACAATGTTTGCAAGATAATTGCCACATTCTTCACCAAAAGAATAAAGATTTGCTCCTGAATAATTCTGTCCTTTTAGAAAGAGAATGCCTTACAATTAAGATACTGTTAGTTGTATAGAAATGTATCTTATTTACAATAGGAATTTTTAAACGCATTTTTCTGTTTATTTTGATTTGTAAAAAAAAATTTGAGCTTGCTGCATATTGAATTCTCTAACTAGTTTGGTTTCAAAAATTATGTGCGTTTGTTTCTGGAATTCCATTTGAATTTTATTTTAATTTCTCTCTAATATGTTTTCACTATTCTACATAAGGTCATGCCATGTCAACAGAAGTTCATGTCAGCAGCATCAAGGATGAACTAGGTAATTTCCAGATGTCCCTTCCAGCATAACTTTTTCTGCTACCAGTATACACTAGTCATTATTACATTTTAATATCTCAAACCCTGAAAGGTGTCTCAATTTGAATTGATCAACATTAGAGTTTATTTAATATTACAAGTTTTAAACAGTGTTTTGTGAATGCCTAGAGAGACAGAAGTGTCACACATGAGCAAATTTAAAATTCAGGGCCCTCTGCGTTCTCTTGTCATTCTATTGTACCCAAGAGGGAGATGAGCAATTAGGAATTTGACTAATTGAAAAGTTTTATTTGCCTCTCTGTGTTCATGCTTGACTTCTTTCTTTGCTATTCCTGCTTCCTACTCATGTTCCTGCTTGTTGTATTTGAAATGGACTGAGGACCCTCATAGACAGTCACTTAAAGAGGAATTCCTCCTCACTAAGCAATCACTTCTAAAATCCCTATTGCATTTGGGCAGGTAACCTTAGCTTCTTTTTTTCTGGATGAAACCGTAAACTTCAAAGGATTCTTTCATATACAGCAACTGACCTACATGGTGTTAGCTTGTTTTACTATGAGCTAAGTT
>JAOEHX010021724.1:0-15971 GCA_025448015.1 Bolborhynchus lineola | reverse complement strand
TGCCCCATCCCTGCAGTGCTCAAGGCCAGGTTGGACACAGGGGCTTGGAGCAGCTGCTCCAGTGGAAGGTGTCCCTGCCCGTGGCAGGGGCTGGAGCTGGAGGAGTCTTAAAGTCCCTTCAACTCGAACCAAAGTCATTCTATGATTATGATTTCACATTCACTCCATAGGCTACCAAACCTCCCATTTTTTTCACTGAATGATGTACAAAATGAGTTACTAATCTTAAAGGGTGATGTTTTGTGATACGTTGCTGATTTTTCCTACAGTTTCTCTCTCTTAAAATCCTGTTTGTTATCTCTCACGCCATCATTTTGAGTTGCCATCACATCCATTTGTCTCCCTTCCCCCCGTTTCTGTATCAAATGCAAGTGTCAGCAGCAGCAGTTCACCGTGTCACTGGTGAGGCTGCGGACAAACACTGTCCCTAAAGAGACCTCCCCACCTCAGTTGGCATTTCTTCAAATCTCGCCTGAGTTTGGAAGTACCAAATTCCTGCATCACCAATCCCATACGTGTTCCTGCATCAGATTTACATGGATTTGGTTTGATCTCTTGTATAGTTTCAGCTGCTGCTTTTGCCATGCAGAGGACAGACACACCTGCTCTTGGCCCTGGTGCCAACTCTCTGCCTGATGGACTCACCTCTCCATGACACAACCCTGCAGAGCAGCTTATCTTTGTCTCCCTCTTCCTTCGTGGAGTGCTGCACATTGTAATGTGCATCCCTGGGCTCTGCCAGCTCCATGGCATTTCCCCCCAGAGGCTTGCTGCCTCCTGAGAGGGCACTGTCCTGCCTCAAAACTCTCTGGATCTTCCTCAGCAGTAGAGAGTGGTACGAGCCCCATCGTACCCTCCCTGGGCTGAGTCTTCCTCTGTGCCCCTGTGTTGTTGGTTCCACATTTGCAACTTCCCGCTGCAGATGGGGAAGTCGGCTTTAGCTCGGGAAAGCTCTCCTTTTCTTCAGTAAACTGCATCCCCCCCCACTGTCTCTTTCCAGTTGTTAAGAGAGGAAGGCAAGAGTCATCTTGCCAAGCCTGTCCCTCCTCAACCCTCACAGGTAGCCTAAGAACAACTCAGGATATCCACAAAGTGTCCTTGGGCCTTCACAGGCAGCACTGAGGTTTGGAGGTCTTGAATCTTTCAGCCAGGTTCCACGTGAATCGACAAGTAGCTGTGGCAGTGCCAGTGTCGGCCAGGGGACAGATGGGTCTGTCCTCTTCCACCCTGCTGAGGTCTCTAGAGAGCAATAGCCAACTGGGGGGTGGTACCCAGGAGGCAAGGATGCTCTGGGCTATGACACCTCGGGGTCTGGCCACACAGGTCTGACACATCGCTGAGGAGAGGTCCCAGAGGAGGCAAGGGACTGCCTCCATTCCCTGCTCTGCCTTTGATTCATGCGGGACCCAAGGCAGGAGGGCAGGTCCTGGTCACCTCATGGATCTGTTTCCACGCCCTCATCTGTGTCTGAAAAGTCATTGTCACAACATGGCCTTAAATACATGTTAGTGTCTAAGCCCAACTCTCCCACCCACTGAGGGACTATCCCAGGTAAGGACTTCCATCTATCAGTTGATAGAATTTGCATCTCTCAGCTCAGGATGGTACCTACCAGATGCAGACATTCGGGAAGGGGTGAGGCTGCGCAGGGGCAGGAGAAACTAATGGGGAGCTCTGTGTTTGCTACCCTGCGGCATGGAGAGGGAAAAGCAAAGCCCTGCACTGAAGGTGGGTTTGAGCCTTGGGGCTGCACGAGATGAACGCAAGGACATGGTCTGGTTTGAAGTCTGGCAGAAATCTCGGGGGGAGGTGGGCTGTGGGAGACGGCCGCGGTGTCTCCTGGCCACAACAGCACTTGGTAGAGCTCATCAGGTTTGCCCCAGCGGCTGTGCAGTGCCAATGCCGAGGTCCTCCAGGGAATCACAGGAGCGTTGTTTTCCCCTTCTCGCTTCTGAAGCCAGATACTCAACACGGTGCAGCGAGAAGAGAGCGTGGCACCATTCCCCTAAAGGTACTCATTCCCACTTCCCTCTTCAGTCGGAGGACCTCAAGCTTACGTGTCCCATGTACTTGTGAGCTGTCCCAAGCCCTACACACCCCAGCATGGTCTGGGGCATCTCACTCAGCCTCTCCTGTTGAAGCAGCTCCCCTTTGCATAAAGCAGACCAATATACCCCATGCCAGCAGAAGGGAGGAGACGTGCAGTGATCAGAGTGGGGCTGGAGGGTGGGGGTCCTGTGCTGCGGCAGCCAGTGCTGCATTACCCAAATCCTTGGAAACTTGAGCCCAAACCCCAGCCAAGCCCAAGCCACCACCAGTACACCAGCTGCAAATCCCAAGTGGTTTATATCATCAACTCCACTCTATGCAGAGCTGGAGGTTCCAGGAGCGAACTCTGCTCCCAGTCGGCACCCCGGGCCATGCTCTCCCAATAGGGATTTACAAGCTCATGGCTGCAGAGTGCAAACCCCACTCTAACACAAGCTATGCCATCAGCAACAGTATATTCCAAGAGGAGTTCTAGTAATAAAGCGTGGGTTTGTGCTTACCAGAGGCAAAAGGATTCAGCACGATTTGTCCATCTTCAGCTTCAGAAGAGCGGTGATGAGTGTTTTACCGAGGATGCTTGGTCTTCTTCCAAGCATTATTTTCTGTGACCTGGGGCTGGAAGGTCTCCACACAGGCAGCTCTCAAGAACAGGACACCAGAATGGGAGCAACTGCAGCATGACTGCAGAGTCACTAGAGAAGAGGAAATGGATGACATCAGCACGAAGGAAATGAGAAACAAAATAGGCCGTAGAGGAAAGGCAATTAACCACAGCAAAGATCTGGAAAGCCCTTAAAGCTGCTTTCTCCAAGTATCTCTGCTGCTCACAGTCCTGGAAGAGGGCAAAGTTGGGATTTTCCCCCTAAAGGCAGAATAGGAATCCACTCTGTGTCCCCGGTTAGATAGGGGATTAGGCAGCATCTGAGCATCCTTCTTCCAACCTTTGAATGACAGAAGCTGGGAGCTTTCACTTAATAACTTCGAGGAAAGGAAGTGCCAGGAAACTCATGCATCCCATGCACAGAGACATTCCCTAGCAGAGTCTCACTCACACTTGTGCTGGAGGGTGGCTTCCAGCACCGCTCCGGCTGCACTGATGCACAGCCCATTGCTTTGAGGTACCTGAGGCCGGGCCAGGCAGCCTCAGCATCTTGGCAGAGCAGCATTGCCACCATCCACCTTGTCCCCACCATCAGTGCCCCATGTCCCCAGCTCATGACAAGGATGCTCTGTCAGCAGTGTCCTCCCTCCTTCCTCGATCAACTGCTGTAAGGATGGACCAAGGAACCTGACCCTTCGTGGACCAGGGAGAGCCTCAGTTGTGCCCCGATTGCTTTGGGGAGCTTCAGTTCAAACCAAAACACAAGCGTGCTGATGAGGGCGGCTGGCAGCCAGTTCATGCCTTGCAGACAGCAGCCAGGTCACAGAGGGAAGGGGAGCGCTGGCAGAGGCTGCAGCAATGGCCAAACAAAGCTCCTGTCCTGCTGCAGCCAAGTGCTTAGAGGAAATGAAAGCCCCGGAGGTTTGGGGCTGGGTTGGAGCTCTCATCAGAAATCTCCATCCTTCCTCTGCTCAGCCCCGTGACAGCTCCGCCAGGACAGGGCACACGCACGTTCCCCACGGTCAGCAAAGGGGATCTGCTGTAAAAGCCAGAGAACCAACAACAGGGACAAGGCAGGGTCGGTGGTGAAGGGCGCCTCATGGCTGGAAGCCCTCATGGTGTTTTCACAAGCTCTGCTTGCTGATTCGAGCGCTGCCACTGCCGTCAGGACATCTCGAACGGGGACCGTGTCCGTGCTCCCCACTGCCTCCCCGCTGCTCTCCAGACTTACTCATTTCCCAGCTTTGCCTCCAATGCTCAGTGAGGCCTCGAGCTATTGAGATGCACAGAAATGCCCAGAGCAGCCCCTGGGCTGTGTACACCGGCCTCTTGCCACACATTGCACTTGGCCACCTCTTAATACTTGGGGAGTTCTCTTCCTCTTCAGCTCCATTTTCAGCTGTTGCATTTAAAACATGAAAAGCTGAAGAGGGCCCAAATTCTGCACTTCCAGAGCCATGGCAATAGGGAAAGGCTGAGAACAGTGTCATCCCCCCTGAGCTGCAGGAACAGCAGCACTGGAGCTGGGCTGGCTTCGGCAGCCGGGCTGCGCAGGGCAGAAGGTGAGCTCCGTGGGCCGCTGCATCAGCACTTGTGTTCCCAGCAGTGGCTCTGCTGGGGGGGAAAGTCTTCACAAAGGCCCCATGGCCAGGGCACTGCTCCTGCTGCAGCGAGTTACCTCCTGGCAGAGGGGTAAGGCAAGGGCAGGGGCCATGCACAAGTGGGATGAGGGCTCCGAGCATCGCCCGAAGGTCTAAAGCAGGGCTCCTCACCCCGCACTGCAGCGTCCAAAGCTGTTCTTGCCACACAGGATGGTGGGGTGCGACCTCAGCGAGGGCAATCCCCATCCACACAGCCCCAAAGGCAACGGCAGTGCCAGCCTGACTCATCCCCGCTTCCTGAGAGCAGGGAGTGAGCACACTGCCTCCCAGCACACCCCAATGGGGACGATGAGATGGCTCTGATGGTGCTGGAGCTGCGACACAGAGATCCAGGGCGAACGTGGAGCCTGCTCACGTCCTGGGACCCGTGAAGCGCGGGGCGGGAGAGCAAAGGGGAAGGAGGCTCTTACCTTGGGGACGCAGCGCCTGGCCCGGCAGCCCCCGGCCCCCAGGTCCCCTCCGCAAGCGGAGCCACCGGCGCTGTCGGTGCCTGTGCCCGGGAGGAGGCTCACGCGGAAGGGGGGTGCCGCTCTCTCCATGTGACTCACTTCCCTCTTGGCACTTGCGACGAGGCTCAGACCTGCCCCGACTGCACCCTGGAGCTTGACACCGGCCCCCGAGGCCCTCCCTTGAGCAGCAGAGGCTCTGTCCGGGCCAGGGGCTCATCCTGCTCCGGCCACCCGGAGCCTCGCAGGTGCTGCCTACAGCAGCTCCAGGGCAGGGGCATTCCCCGGCCAGGCCAGGGGTGGTCTGGGCTTGGTAAGGGGGTGGTCAGCGCCTCCGGCAGATCCATCCTCTGGACTTCTTGTTTCTTTCCAGACACTGGGACCAGGAGCCAGCACAGCAGTGAGGCCTTGTTCAACTGCTGCCATTGGAGGTGGAGACTTCCTCATGGCTGCCACGGAGCAAAGCATCAGGACGAGACCACTTTGCTGTGTGAGTCATTCCAGGCTGGGGCAGGTGGTTTCCTGCCCTCTCCGCAGCATTAGAACCCCCCTCAGTTGTGCTCCTTCAGCCTGGGAAGAAAGGGTGTGTGGGCACATGGGGATGTGCTGCTCTGCCCCCCCCGCAGCCCCAGCTCTGCCCCTGCTCTGCTCTCAGGTGGGATTTCCCCAGACGCCTTCTGCAGTGCTGCATAACATCCACCTGAGTCACCCGTGTTACACAAGGGCTGTGCAGCAAGGAAACGTTGGCTTTTCTTTGCTGGTAAGAACGGGTACGGGTTTCTGAGACAGCCCTGAAGGGCCACACAATCACAGCTGCGTGGTGAGAGCACATCAGAGCAGGAACACAACCTGTGCTGCTGGCAGGAGCTGGCTGTTGGCACGTCCTCTAGCGCACCATCTGAGCCTGCCAGACACCCACCTGCAGCACATACCCCGACTTCCCAACCTACAGCAAAGCTGCACCAGTTCTACTGTGGTCTTTCTCAACAGAGGATGGCAATGTCGCACCTAAAGCAGCGTGCGCAATGCAAAAGGGAGGTGCACAACTGGAGCGGCACTGGCGGAGAGCTGCCAGCATGGGCAGAGGGACCAAAGCTTCCCAGGGCCCCTCCAGCGGAACAGAGGAGCCTCTAGCACAGGCCAGGTATGTCAGTGCTGCTGCTGCAGCCTGCCTGGCAGAGGGGAAGCTTTGCAGCACTTGGCTGAGTAGATAAGACAGGACAAACACTGCATCATCGGACACAAGCGTATCAGAGGCAGGACAGAAGGAAACAGGAACAGCTAAACTGGGAATGAAACAGCACTGTTCTAAGCTACACATTCTGCTGCCTCAACCAAGTCGTACGCAGGGGAAGAAACAACACCAACACAGCAGATCTCACAGGAGCTCTGGCCACAGACTCACTGCTGAGAGCCTGGAGCCAACTGCAGCATGGCCCAAATGCTCATAAACACACAGAGCACTGAGCGGCAGAACCCAAAGCGTAACATGGGTCTTACAAACACTGCAAGTTCTCACAGGACTCATCCTGAGCTACCTGAAAAGCTACTGGAAGGTGAGTTCCATCAGTCAGCTCAAGCTATCTAACTAGCAGGTTAAGCATGGCAGGACAAATAGAATCCTGGGATGGTCTGGGTTTGAAGGGACCTCAAAGCTCCTCCAGCTCCAACCCCTGCCATGGGCAGGGACACCTTCCACTGGAGCAGGGTGCTCCAAGCCCCTGTGTCCAACCTGGCCTTGAACACTGCCAGGGGCAGCTACAGTTTCTCTGGGCACCATGTGCCAGCGCCTCATGATTAAAGGTAAAGAAACTGCATTCTTTTGCTTCCACAGAAAACAGGAACGTCTGTTCCAAGAGCTAGATAATGTACAAAACACTAAAATACCTTCATTTTACTAGAGAAAGATGTTTCACTTTACATCTGGTCACACGGATCAGTACATGAGAAGAAACGAAGAAACAAAGGTGCGTGGAGAGCACCAGCCACCTTGCAGCAGATCCCCTCAGTCCTGGGCCCTGTCAGAACCTTCCTCGGGAGCTGCTTTTCCTGTGTGGTAACACAACTTGATCATGTTGCTCCTCCCCAGCAGGCACAAATAGAAGGCAATTAATCAAAACTGAAGAGCTGAGACACCAGAAGATGTAGGTGCAGCAGAACCAACCTTTCCAGACAGACCTTGCCTGAGACACGAAGAGCAGCACAAAGGATTGCGCTCCTTTAAGGATGAGGGCACACAGCACATCCAAGTGAAAGGAGCTGGCTAGCTGCAGTGAGGAGGAAGAAGAGCAGTATCTTCATGGAAGCAGCTCCCCACAGGACCCAAATACGGGGATAACCATCAGGACAGATGGAAATAGTTTGCAGGAAGGTCTCCAGAGGAGTCTGCCAGGCACACGTGAATCCACAGCACACTCCACTTTGAACCCCTTCAAACAGTTGAGAATCCCTTAAAGACTTTCCATGCACACACAAAGTAGGATTTTACAAATCCAACCCCCTGTGTTTGAGCTCATCCCATAGCTATGGGGAGCTCCGCTCCTAACAGATGGCCAAGTCCTCCCAACCCATTGCCACTCCCCAAAGGCACAGCAACAAGCTCAGCTTTCAGCACTGACTCTGCCCCACCAGCATCCACCCAGGCAGCATCCAGGGAAGGGAAATCCTCTCCCTGTCCTCCTGGTGCCACTTGGACTGTCACAGTCACAACTCCATCAGAACAGACTTCGGGATGAGAGCAGGTCCTTACCAGGGCAATGTTCCTGCTGGAGAGCAGCACACACCCCAGTGGCCAGCTCTCCATTCACACCTTTCACTTGTAGTTTTGAGTTATTCCAAGAAAAAGCAGCCCTGGTAACTTGGGTAAAAATTTATTTTACATACAGACCATTGCAACTGAACTATGAATCAAGAGAAGTTATTTTTCCTTCACAGGAAGGGGCCAGCTGGCCTGAGATTAACAGAAGCCGGAGCCTGAGAGCTGGGATTTTAGGTTGGAAATCAGATCTTGGGGGGTGTGGGGAGGCGTCTTTCCAAGCACCACACAGTTCAGTGAGAGCTGCAGGACTCAACCTGCAGGTCAGATGCACTGCGTAGTGCTGGAAGCAGATTCCCAGAGTCAGCTCGGACCTTTCCGAAGCTGAACTTGCTGAGAGAGATGATGCCTGGAAAGGCACAGATGCATTTCCAGTGCTTTGTTCAGCTCTCAAACTAGAAACAGAAGTGGTGAAACACACAATGTGTGTGAAGTACAAAACATCGAGTTACAGGGCAGCAGACAAACAGGACAGCAATAATGGTGGGGACCTCCTAAGCCAAGTGTTCTACATGTAGCGGGGCCCTGGCCGAGTTCCTACTATGGCCCTAGTTCAAATGGACAGAGTACAAAAAAATACTTCGACCAATAATTATACTGAAATCAAACTCAACTGAAAAGCAATTCTTACTCTAGGTGCCAATGAGTCCTTAAAAGCAGGGAGGGGACTGAGGAGCTGCACCTGCGCAGTGCCGGGATCATTCCCGCTGCTCCATTTTTACTTTGGGAGGTCTCAGGAAGGTCCTGTTCTTCTTTTCTTTCTTCCCCTTTGTATTTGCCTGGAAATTCCTCCAGCTGTCCACACGACCATCCCGGCTTTCCTGGGAACAGCAGGGAGGAAGCACAGAGTTAGGAAGTGCAAGAGGCAGAGAGTATCTCCTATGTATAAGAGATCATAACAGCAGTGTCCCCCTTATGCAGCAGGCAGCACCCTGGCCACTGGGACACACACTGTGAAGATAGCACAGTGGAACTACAACTGAGTTTACACCACAAGCACCAGTATAAGCCCCATGCTGGTTTCTGGCTTCAGAAGCAACCAGCTTGAGTTGTGCCATCCTCACTACGGCCTATTGAATCCTCTGATGTGCAAAGGAAACAAGAAACCTCATCTCCAGTGGATTTTCCTAATCTGTCAGCACAGAACATGCCATCTTCTTATTCTGGTCTCACATCCTTGAGATGGCTCCCCTTGTGCTGCAGCTTGAAGTCAGAGAGAAGGGAAACATCTGTCCTCTCCCCCTCTCCTTGCCCCAAGCTTCAACACAGAGACACAATGAGGAAAGGTCTCTGGTGCATCCTTTTCTCCCCTCCTTGGCTGATTACCTCAAAGTTCTTCTGCCATTCTCGCTCTCGTTTAGCTTTCTCTTGTGCCTCTATTTCCTCCTCCCTCTGCCGCTTCCTGGAAGGGAAACCACAAAGAAGTTACGAACCCACAACATCTGCTTTGAAGAAACACAGAATGACTTTCAAAACACCTTGGACAGCTCTTCTGATTTCTTGGCAGATTAAAACGCTTCTCGGATCAGAAGAGACAAATACGCACCCCTAAGACAGCAAATAGCATTTGATTTCAAATCTGGAAGAACAGTGAGCAGAGACGGTGGCTTGGCTCTGCTGACAGCACACACATACTCAACTGGGGAGTCAGCTTCTCCTGCTCAGCAGAACAAGCTGGACTCCTTTATAACACTAGTGCTAAGTTTCTAAAGGTGTTGAGAACACACATTGTGAGAAGGGAATAAACACCTGAGCATGCAAGGCAAGAATGAATATTCACCTGCAATCCAAAGCACTGCCCTGCAGCTACCTTCCAGACTTCGACTTTCCCAAGACTCCATGATCCCTTATCTTCCTGAGGAAGCATGAAGGGGGAAGAGCCTGAACTGCCCATACAGAATGCTGCTCATACCTTTCATGCATTTCTTTCGCTTCTCTTTCTTTCCTCTTAATTTCCAGTTCAGCAAAGAGCTTCATTGTCTGCTTGTATACAGCTTGCTTGAACTGCAAAACACAAACCCAGCCTTAAAATAATGCCCACAGGTAGAGAAGATTGCTTTATGTAAGAATGTAAGCAGCATAAAAAGAAGGTGAACCGTATGTGCATAAAACCCCATCTTCTGCCTTGACAGTAGTCAGTAGCAGTGAGATATGAAAAAGGCAAAACAGTCACTGTTCAGTAACTTCCCAGCAGATCATCCTGATGGGGTGTGAAAGGCACTGGCTTTCCAGTACGGAATATCAGTATACTTAAAATAAACTTCATTACCAAAGAACAGCAAGAGATTTCGAAAAATCAATGGAAAGTACAATTGTGATGGGATTACTGTGGTGAAATCAAGAGGGAAAAGAGAAAGGTGACAATGGCAAGCCCAATGCTGTCAGTATTTGATAATTATCTGTCATTCTGTTCAAGCCTCTAGGATGACTTTTCAGCCTAGAACTCAGGTAAGAACAACCAGGTTTTATGTCATGCCTTTTAGACGAAAAGTGATTTGCTGCCTAACAGCACATCGATCCTCAAGTGCTATTTGGAAGAAACTGCCAAAACAGCTCTTACTACAAAACATCACTAACAGCACATTCAGACATGCTGCAGCGGGTCCTGTACTGGCAGCAGGAACACCACAGTTCTGCAATCACCACACAAGAAATTCAACGCAAAAAGACAGCATGGTACACAAGCCATGAAGACTTGCTCCAAAGAACGTGGTATTTTGATCTATGTAATCCCAGGATAGATCTACTCTTTACACTACAGTTACATTATTTTCTAACCTGTACAGGTATTACCCAACACATGGTACTCTTGAAACAGATTTTGTACTCCTCAGTGTCCCTGACCAGTAAACGACTTACAACTTCAGGATCATCCTCTTCCACAGTGGCTGGTTTCCCATCCTTCTTCAACTGTTTCTTCTTTTCTTTCACCTAAAGATTAAGAACAAAAGTGAGAGAAAAAAAGGTTTTATATGACTTACAGAATTGTGCCCAAGCGGTTCTGCACCCCAGCTCCACTGCATGGGAAGCTCTCTAGATGACAGTGATTTCTTGACGTGGACAAATGTTTTACTTTAGACCAAAACCTCCTGGTCCTAGGTCCAGATAAACACACATGAAATCACTACCACATGAACTGTACTCATTAGAAATACGAAATTAGACACTATTTATTCAACCCAATCCCTCTGTTGGGTTTTGTTCTTGTTCCAAGTTATTTTCATACCCAATACACACCATCCAAACCAGGAGGAAGTCTCTTTTGCATTGTAATAGTCGAAAGACTAACAACAACAAGCAGAAGATAAAAGTGTTCCTTGGTTTAGAGTATCTGACTGCTCCCCTATCATCTGCTTTCTCAAGCTTGTTGTGTGTAAGTCCACCCACATCACTCAACTAACTTCTTGGCTAACGCAGTCCAAGCTCCTTTTCTTGTAGGTCATTTCCCCTCAACTTCTCTTGCTGTCACCACTTATTTTCTTCCACTTACAGACATCTGAACTGCATCATCCATTTACAGACTTGAAAAAACACCCACATGTAGGTCAGATCCTGCGGTCTGACCTAATTCTTTCAAGTACCGAATCTCACTGAATTATCTTGCACTGAGCTCGACAGCAGTCTTGGACAAAGCACGTTTTGTTCATGCCAGGAAGAGCTCAGAGGCCACCTGCACAGCTTTGCTCAGCTCATCTTTTAGTGGCCTAATATACCAAAAAGCAAATGAGAAATGACTGGTTACCCCTCACCCCCACTCCTGGATGCTCCTATGGAATACTTACAGTGTGTTCCACATATTCTTTTCCTGCCTGGATCACATCCAAGGCTCTCTTCTTCTGCTCCTGATCTAGCAGCAACTTGTACGCTTTATCTACAGCTATCAGAAAGCATCAACATTAATAGCACCAGTAATCCCATTCGCAAAGCACCACAAGATTGCTACTTCTTGACCATACAACTTTTGCTTCCTAGAATTTGGGGGGTCTTGTTTGGTCAGGTTTTGGGGTTTTTGTGCGTGGTTTTCTTTAAATACATTTAGGTATGTGATATCACCAGTAATTAAAGGAGGTTTGGGGTACAGTAGTGAAAGAAACTGTCACACACCTTTGGAGCTGGCAGGGTGATAGGTGGCAGGGAGCAGGCAGTCTTCCCAAGTGACAGAGTCATAGGGCATTATGCAAGTCCCAGGTGCATAACGCAAAGTGTACACCTAAACCCATGGCATTACTTCTGCCATATGGTCTTGGAATAAAATCTAATGCCCAGATTAAACAGCTCCTCTTGCACAACCCCGAAGACCCAGGGACGGGGCTGTCCCCGGTGCCAGCTGACAATGCCCTTATCGCCACCTAGTGACACTTTGTGCTGAAATGCGCCCCCACCCCCCCGGTCTGCTCCTCCCTCATGTAAAGAGCCTCCACAGCAGCTCTGCCCCTCAGTAGGGCCTCCACCCCTAACAAACCCTGAAACCAGCTACAGAGAAATAGCTGTCCAGCTACTGCCGTTCAGCAGCCCCTTACCTTCAAACGCCTTCTGGGCTCTATCTGCATCATCTTGGTTTTTGTCTGGATGCACCAATATTGACAACTGCAAGAGAAAGGATCTTGCTATCGAGATCATCGTAAAAGATGGAGAACATTTCAGAGACTTTTGTGGGATGAGGGAATGGCCTGACAAAGAAGGAATCACAGGGGGTCACACTCCTTTGTATACAGACAAGTCCGCTGACAACATGTACCAGTATGCACCAGTAAAAGCT
Source organism: Bolborhynchus lineola (assembly GCA_025448015.1). Classification (NCBI taxonomy): domain Eukaryota; kingdom Metazoa; phylum Chordata; class Aves; order Psittaciformes; family Psittacidae; genus Bolborhynchus; species Bolborhynchus lineola. The sequence goes on along the minus strand of JAOEHX010021724.1, from coordinate 3,640 downwards.
TACAAATCAAATACAATCCCTATAGTAAACAGGCTGGCTGAGATGTGCAGAACATGAACATCCTTCGGCTGCAGTGCCTGGGGTTGACAGGAACCCCTTGGCCACCCAAATCTGGTATCCTTGGTCTTAAGAAGAAACAAACATACACAGATCATCCTCAACCCAAGTTAACCTTTTAGTCAGCATCATAAGAAGGTCTCTGGTACCCAAAGGCTGTCAAATATCAAACGCTTAAAAGGGTGGGTAAGTTTTTCCTTAGGCTCCTTTACTGGAAGTCAAAAAACCCCCTTCCTGTACTCTCTATCCAGGACAGAGAGGCAGGACACTGCTCACTACAATCCTTAGGGCATCCTAACTGCACTGGAAAGCACATCCTCCACCTTCTTCTTCAAACTTTCTCCATGTGGCTTGTTTTCCAGACTCCTGAGTTTTACTGTTCCTGCGCGGCCTCTCGAGTTTGTCTCCATCCTCCCTAGCTCAAAACGAGCCACAGTGTGGCAACTGACATTGCAGCAGTGCTGAAGAATGCAAAATGATGACTTCCTGAACTCTACAGATGGCACTTTTTAGTTCACAGGACAAAGGTTTGCTTCTGGTACTAAGCAGCAGCATGCTGCTCATTTACTCCATGATTTGCCATGCCAACGTCTTTTTCCTCCTGGTGGCTGCTCCACACTCCATACTGAGGTCTTAGATCTCATCGATACACAATTCCATTCCGTTCTCCCTGTTTCTACCTGTTCCAGGTAACTCAGGCACCAAAAATGACCACCGAAATTCTTGAAGAAACCTCAAAGCAAATACACTTCAGGATCCAAGTCCATGTATTTGAGAATACCTTTTCTCAGCTCTTCTGAGAGATCCTGACCTTCTCTTTGAGCTGAAGCTCAATAATCTGGTTCTACACAGGCACACCAGTTTGCAATAGCCCCATCACACACTCCACAGGCAAAGGGACAGCTCTCCTCTGGTTGACACAAAGACTGTTCTGTGCGTTTCTTCTCTACCTAGACACAGCTTTACCGCCGTCTGCCTTGTCCCCAAGCATGGCTGCACAATAATCTCTACAGAGCTTCAAGTTTCATTCCAGAAGCTCCAAGCGCAAAAGCCAAATACCTGCCGGAACCTTTTCTTTATCTCTTCATCTGTGGCTTCAGGATCCATCTGCAGGACCTAAAAGAGACCATAAGAGCATGAGAGTTCAATGATACTCCCCTTGTTTTATGTCCTGAGAGCAAGCTCGAAACCCTTGGCTCCTGGCATACAGACTCTACACCAGAGAGCTCCCCCCATCAGGGAACTGCTTCAGGACATGAGTTTTCATCCAGTAAACCAGAAAGGTTTTCAAGCAGAGATGCCACATTTAGGATACCGCTTGTGTGTCCACAGACTCCTCTGACTATGCCAGTGTCCTTTCCACACTCAAGTCTCACGCAGACAGCTGCCATCCCTAAATAGCCACAACTGGTCTAAACCTCCACCTAGTCCTGTAGTTTGGCAGAAACTGAAGCACAAGGTGGCTTTGATGCTGTCAGATCGTTCATAACTGAAACTCTGGGCAGAAACCATACAACTTTGGGTGAAACTTATTCATTTTAGCATTTTGAAAGAAGACAGGAGAGTTTTACTGTTTGGCCTCCATGAATGAGCTCAGATCTTTAGGAACATGGCAGAGGTTTGGAGCTCTTTTGTGAATTTATTTACTGAACAGAAATCCGAAGCAACAAGTGAGCCTACTCAATGCAAACACATGCTGGTATCATGAACAAAAGCTTACAGCCTACTTCTAAATGGCTTTCTTGATTTACCCCCAGGTCAAGTACTAAGATGCACACAGAACTGGACATGGTCAAGGTAAATGTGCTGACTGATGTGGCGTACCAGCCCTAAACTAGGACTACAGAAAGCACTCAAGGTTTTAAACAGGCAGATGAGGATGGTCTCAAGCAGGAATGCACACAGGGAAAGGCAGCTCCAGATGGAACACCAGGTTGGTCTGTTTAGTCTCTTCCTCAGGTTTTCGTACCCATTAAGACTGTACCTGACTGCAACTGGAATCAAAGTGTGCAATGTTCAAGGGAATTCTCAGTGTTCCAGTGACTCCTCAAAGACTGCTCACTAATGTGAGCAGCCAAACTCCTCCTCTTATCCTATGAGCATCCAAAACAAAAGCCAGAACTGGAAGTGCTGAGTCAAGAGCGCTCAGAACATGCCACCTGTAGCTGCTACGTTCTCATTCAGACTCCCTAGCATTGATCTCCCAAACCTTCCTGTGCTGTTGCACGAGGGAAATGTGTCAAAAGAGTGTAATTTGCACCCGATATAAACTAGTGACAAACATACACATCATCCTCCTGCCTTCTGAAACCTTCTGCACTGTAACCTGCATCCAGAGAACTTCTGCCTGCCTTTATCTTCAGTCTTTCTACTGAAAGAAGTACCTGGGAAATGGGGGAGTTGGAACACCAGCTCAGAAAGGAGGATAAGACATTCAAACCAACCTCAAAAGGGTTCAGGTTGAAATAGGAAGATCCAGGTCGGGTCAGCCTGTCGATTTGGTTTTTGGATGTCAAAACTGAGTCCCGCTTTTCAATTTGCTTTACCTGAAGAACAAGAGAGACTGACATCAAGTGACCATCACGACGTGCTCATCTGCCTTCCCGTGTGATTACTACACCAGCCCTCGCTGTTGCGTACTACAATTTACCACCCCCTTGCCCATCTAAAGCATGTACTTTACTCACACACCAGCAGAACACAGGTTTTGGCCAATTTTAAAGCATGACAGTATTTTTAACGTTCAATTTTAACTGCAAAAAGGCGCTTCTGCCTCTTTCTACTGCAGCTGCAGCTTTTCCCCGCACATTGCTCCTACGCCATCACTGTCACCCCGATTGCCTGGAAACCTTATGTGCTGCTCCTTTCAACCCACTGCAACGGGATAGATCCTACTGACCACCTCAAGTGCCACTGGTGCACGTACCCAAGCCCACTTCGTTCCGTCGCAGCTCACTGAGCTCTGTTCAGGTTACAGCATTACCAAACCGAACCGTGCTGGGAACACTTAACGCTCCCCTCCATTAAAAGAAACCGGCACCGCGTTCCTGGCAAACACCTCCCGGCGGTACCCAAAGAGCCGGCGCGGAGGGAAGGGCCTCCCGCGCCCGGCCCAGGTGCTCATCCCGATGAAAGACCGAGCAACGGCGCACGGTGGAGAGAGCCCCGGGCGGCTCCCGCGGCTCCTTCCCCGCTCACCACAGGGGCCGCCCCGGAAGGGAGCGGGAGCAGCTCCGCCTCGAGCCCGTCCCGGCCGCTCGCCCCGTTCCCTTCCCTCCGCCCACCATTGGCTCCCCGCGGCCCCCAGGCCCGCCCCGGAGCCCCGCGGGGTGGCGGGGGAGCGGGCACGGGGCCCGGTACCTCGCTGTAGAAGGTCAGGAACGCCTCCTCCGCCGCGCCGCCCGCCCCGGGCTCCGCCGCCGCCGCCATGGCCGCCAGCACCGCGTGACGCGAAGCTACGCGACCGCACGGCGCTGAAGCCGGCGAGGGGAGGGGAGGGACGGGAAGGGACGGGAAGGGGCGGCGCTATCGGTAACGGGCTCCGCTCTCCTCAATCCCCGCGGCGCGTCCTGAGGGAGCGGAG
>JAOEHX010021723.1:7728-28148 GCA_025448015.1 Bolborhynchus lineola | reverse complement strand
GCCTCAAGCTGCACCAGGGGAGGTTTAGATGGAGATGAGGAACAATTCCTTCCCCAGAGGGTGCTCAGGCATTGGAAAACTCTGCCCAGGGCAGGGCTGGAGTCACTGTCTATGGAAGTGTTCACACACCGTGGAGATGAGGCCCTCAGTGCCATGGGTTAGTGGTGTCCTTGGCAGTGTTGGGGAATGGTTGGACTGGATGAGCTTAAAGGGCTTTTCCAACCTGGTTGATTCTATGGTCCTATGATTCTATAAGCATGCATGCTTTGGATATATGCTCATGTGAGTTGGATGTGGGGGGGTGCTGGAGCACTGAGATGGATGGTACTGCCAGTGTTGAGTTATTTGAGGCTGCAGGATAATGAGTACCTCTTGGTTGTGTGAGCAAGTATGGGCTAGAGAGGGTGAAAGATGCAAAGTCAGCCCCTCTGTGCTCTCACCTCATGTTAGGTCTTTCTGTTGCATGCCAAGATATTCAGGGCAGGATGTGAAACATGTGGCAGAGGTCACAGAAAGGAAAGTGGAGGAATAGCACTGTGCTGAGTGTGGCTGACGAGGGCTGGTGAATACATGAGTGGGAAAAGTGCTCACCAAGTGTCCAATGCACATTCCCTGCAGTGGTTATAATGACATGTTCCTGTGCTGGGCATCCACCTAAACACACACTCACGAGCTTACCTGGCTATTTAAGCCAGATGTCATATGGACCAAAAGGCTTCTTCTGTGTGCCAAGGAACCACTGGCATGGAGCAATATGAGGTGTAAGAGATGATGGAAGACAGACTGGGGGAGATGGGCCCCACTGCACCTGTGGCAGTGAGAGGAAGCCTGAAGGAAAGGGTGCCCCAAACCCTCATCACAGAAAAAGTTACAGGAAGATGAAGTGCCAGGTGAAGGTACAGAAAGATGAAGTCGCTGCCGGATAATGTGAATCCCAAGCACATTTTGCCATTGGTGGTAAAGGTTAATGCCTTGTAAAACAGTCATTTTGGGAGAGATAAGTGTGTGTTCCCAACATGAAATATTCAGTGGGCTTTTCCAGTGAGTATTAGTTAACACTGATTTTTGAGTACAACAAGTCATGTTTTAATTTTTAACCCAAATTTCAATTCTTACCAACACTGAGAACTTGGAATAAAAAGATGTAACTGAAATTCTAAAGGTGGGTAAGCATTATAGCTCAGTTGTTACTTACCAAGACTGGGGTAGAGTGAATCCTAAACTGGCCTAGAAAGAGCTATACTTGCTTTGCATGACCTGCTTGTCTAACAATGGCCATAGGACTTTCCTGATTTCATTCTCAGTAGAACATAATTGGATGTAAGAGTTATGATTAAGAAAGGCAGTAGATCTTCGGTCTTGACTTATGTCCCATGGGTCATGGGACTGTGGGACAGCACGTTATTGTCCCATGACCTCTTTCTTGGGTGACACTGACTTCTTAACTCATATGTCCTTGGACTTATCATTGTTTCCCTTCATTTTCCCCACCTTAAATTAACAATGACTGCAACTATTAACAGTGCTGCACCTTCAGGCTCTCCTTGGCCTGATTTCTCAGCTTGCCAACTCTTAAGCCTTTGTGTCTCAGGCAGGGCCAGAGGCAATGAGATCAGGGCAGTGGAGCAGCAATGAAGAACTCCAATGGGCTCCACTGCATCTGAAACCTAAAACTTCTGGCAGAGATGGAGGAGAATAATAATATTAAATAGCAGAGTCCCACTAAATTGTAACAGTGCAAATGGGATATAACATTTAAAACCAGCAATGCTGTGAGTGGAGGGAAAAACAAGAATCATTTGTACTGAGGCTCCAATTCAAGTTGTCCTTTAGTGCAATAATTCAATTAGAATAACCCTGGAAAAAATGAGATGTCTTTTTAGTTCCTCTTGTACCAAGGGTATCACTTATACATCCAGCCTCCTCATTACCTGGGAGGAATCCTTCTAGTTTCACCCTCATCCTTTGGCTTTCTCTGGGATTTATAACAAAGAGAAGAGAATGTGCTTGGCATAATACAAAGCCTAGCAACCAGTATGGCTCATCTTATTAAACGTAAGTGAAAGAGGAAACTGAACCATGTCCTGGGCTGCATCACCAGCAGCATGACCAGCAGGTTGAGGGAAGATATTCTACTCCTACACTTTGCTCTCTTGAGACCCCTCCTGCAGTCCTGCATCCAGCTCTGGGGCAACAACACCAGAGGCAATGAAAACAGGGCAGTGGAGCAGCAAGAAGGACATGGAGCTGTTGGAGTGAGTCCAGAGGAGGCCACGGAGATGCTGCAAGGGCTGGAGCAGTTCTGCTCTGCAGTCAGGCTGAGAGAGCTGGGCTGGGGCAGCCTGGACAAGAGAAGGCTCCTTAAGGGGAGACCTTAGAGCAGCTCCAGGGCCTAAAGGGGCTGCAGGAAACCTGGAGAGGGGCTTTGGAAAAGGGCTGTAGGGACAGGACAGGGGAATGGCTTTAACTGCCAGAGGGGAGACTGAGATGAGCTCTTAGGCAGAAGCTCTTTCCTGTGAGGGTGCTGAGGCGCTGGCACAGGGTGCCCAGAGAAGCTGTGGCTGCCCCATCCCTGCAGTGTCTGGGGACACTCAGATGAATTGCAATGGAGTGTGATTCAAGAATTCAGGTTTATCAGTATGGTGACACCAGAACACAGTCTGCATCTCCTGCTCCAATGTTAGAAGTGGGGAAAAAAGTTTAGCCTTGTAGATTTGGTACTTTCAGTTCTGACTCTTAAGTTCCAGTCAGAGATGCTGAAGGTTTACTCCTAGAATCGGTACTGCTGGTCTGATCTTCCAGCCTACAGTGCTAAACATGCCCTAGAAACTGTCATAAGAGATACCTTATAATCAGTACAGCTAAGAAAGGGTCCTTTTGTTGCAGGAATGCTTTTGTGTAAGCTGTGTGCTCTTCTCCGCTTTTCCTTTCCCTTGTGGGTGGTCAGAGCTGGAAGTAAAACATAAAAAAATCCAAACCATTTCAAATGCAAGGAATTTTCAGTTCACAGTCTGTGGCTCATTGTCACTAACAATTTCCTCTGGAATGGTAAAGAGAGGGTTTGTTTCTGTCTTAGGAAAAGTGCCTTTTCTCTATCTGTTTTTTGGCTTGCAGTACTAGGGAGGTGTACCCGATTCAACTGGTCAGGAAAACAAATACTTATTACAAATGTACTTAGGGAAATATTGCCTTTCTCCCTCTTCCTCCTAAGACCAACAGGTTTTTCCCATAATATCAACTTCTTATTTTGTTGATGAAAAAGAAACCCAAAAATTGTTCCACTCAAAATATGACTTTTTTTTTAATTCAGTGCTAGGACACATTTTGTCCCATAAACAGAGGTTCAGAGAGTTCCTGTAAAATAGAACATTTGGAACAGCAGCACTCTGTTCAGACTTCTACATAGCAAATATGTAAAACCTAAGTGGTTGTTTTCTACTGTTCAATGGGAGTAAGAGCTGTCACTTGCTTCCCAAAGCCAGTACTATCTGTATTCCACAGTAATTCCTCCACAGATGACACAGAGGGAGCAGCCTCCAGCCCCCTGCTCCTTGCTGGATGCAAGCAGGGTCCTGACACCTAAGGGATCAGAAAATGGTCCCAAATGCTCTATTTGCAACATCCCTGAGTTGTTTAGTGGGGTCCTATGCATCTTTTTTACTCCTACACATTACGATGCTACTTCTACCAATCTAAAGAAAAATCACTCAATGGATGGTTTTGGATGGAACAGTATATTTTTGTTCAGCTTCCTCACATTCCTAACTCACTCCACTTATCAAAATAGCACTGACTGAGAGCTGGATGAGAGTTATGCTATATCTGATCTGCTTAAATCACACCTTAATATTTTCTCCCTCTGCCGAAGGGGCACATGACAAATGTCAGAGCTCCCAACACTCCCAGTTAGGTACAAAACCATTCCTGAAGTCAACTTTCTGTTATGTTGAAAGATTTTGTCTCATCCTCACTACACCATAAAGAAACAGGACATGGACAGGTTACTGGTAGGAAACTTGTTTGGTTTTTATGGACAGTTTCTGATATCTTCACATTATCTTGGAGGCAGGGGGGACAGCAAGAGGCATGTAAATCAGAAGTAATGTACTGGTTAGAAAACACTACAAGGCTGTTAACTTGGAGTAGTGGAGTTCAGTTAAATGTGTCCATTTTAACTCCAAGGGACAAAGGATGGGAATTTGTGGCAGTTGGAGCCAAGGAAAACTTGTTCCTAAACCAAATAAAACACATTGCATTCGTTTATGCATTGCTCTCTGAAAACCACAGCGGACAAGTTCCCAAATGATGCTCAGCATCAGGACTACATCAGAATAGAGTCTGGCTTTGCCCTGTGATGGGGCTATTAATGGCAGCCAGTTTCAGAGACCCTCCTAGGACAAGCCAGCCCTGTAATTCAAACAGCCCATCTTCCAGGCAGAAAATACATGAGTACCTCAGCTAACAAATCACTTCTGCTCCTGCACAGAAAACTGTGTGGTGTAAGATAGAGCTGGGATCCAGATCCCAATCAAGCTCCAGCAAATCTCCTTCTGAGGAGCAATATTTAGGGCTAGAGGCTTATTTCCTTATGCAGCTCTTCAGCACCATGTCAAGCAGGCCTCTCATCAGTTCCCATTCAATGCAGTGTATACAAATACTGGGGATGAGATGCTTGATCTTGCCTTGAGCATCAAGCCCTCAGTCCTGCCCATTTGTTGCACAAAAATAGGCCCTAAAAGAAGCAGCTGCAAAGAAGATGGAATCTTTCTTCTTTCCAGCTGAAAAAGAGAAATCTTGAGGAAGTAGAAAACTATATTTCAATAAACTTAGAAAAGTAAATCCCAGACATTATTTCCTTGTTTCGGTGCACATTGCCATCTTCGCCTTGCCCTTGACAGAAGACAACAGATTTACAATTCCTCCTTTGATTGCAATTTATTGAATTATATATAATTTATTGTGTTTTCTACAGGAAACCGATGTGCCTGATGTATACTGTCTTTCAAGTATGGTGAATCAATATGCACATTAAATTAAACACTCTGAAAATATGCCTATTATGTATTAATAACATGAAGTATTATTATTAAATTTTCTATTTGAAAAACCCACTCCCAAATCTCCCTCCCTCCCCAAATATGACCCAGAAGTTATTATTGCTACTATCTTTTTGCTTTCAATCAGAGGAAACGTGGCCCAAATTAACCAATGCGACTGAACACGCAGATATGTTTCCTGTTTCCTTCCTCCTCATTATCTTACTGCTGTGAGATCAGGAATATGCCTACCAGAAACAAACAGGTCTCAGCTGCAAGCAGCTGGCTCTGTACTGCTGCAAGAAGTCCCAGGGCTGAGAAACTGTGTGTGAGAGTGGGCCAAGTGCTTCTCTTCTTGCCTTTGCAACATGCTACCATTCTGTGTGTGGGCTTTGATTCATGCGCCCCATTGGAGGCAGTCCTGGGAATTTTTCAGCAGCTTCAGATAATTACAAATGAATAACGCCTTCAGCACAATAACCCTTGTGCTAATTGCTTGGGTATTAAGCTACATTCCTTTTACTTTGCCCTCACACTTACAGATTCTTGCATTAACATTGCAGTGGTGCTGTGGAAGTGGCTAGGGTGAAAAATGGGAAAGTGGAGGCATCTGGCTGCAAAAACCTGAGTATTTAATGTTTGAAGACATGTGGAGAGCAGTGGGAGATTCTGATAAACAGATTGCTTGGCTTTTTCCTAGTAAAATGATGGCATTATGTCAATCAATAATGATAACTGGGGGCCTACAGGCAAAAGTTAAAGTTAATGCCCCTTTGTCACCAGGATGGACAAGGCAAGCTGTACCCCTCAGCTCTGGTGTCCCACCAAGATGTCCATGTATATCAGTACCATGGAACAGCCAAGTCAAGCTCAAATAGGAGGAAGGCCTCTGCTATGAAGTGAAAATCACACATTTTAGGTCCCAGTTTCAAAGGCAGGAATGGGTTTTAAAACCTTTATGATGGCTTTGGCATGGCATTAACACAGCTGGTAGAGCATGCCCAAAACTCAGGGTGATGGAACCCGTGGGAATTGCTTATGATACATGATCAAGTTTCAATATGAAATTCATGCAGATCATAAAAAAAAAAAGTCTAAAATCCATGCTATTTGATGTTATTGTCAGAAACATGTCAAGGAGAGCTCTGAACAGAGCAAGAGAATGATTTTGTTTGCACAAGAAGCAAATGGTGATTTCAATCATCAGGAACACATGGCAGGAGAAGGGTATGGAGGGGGTGTCTCAACAGAGATGGAAAGAAGAAAGGCCTCAAAGTTCATAGACAGAAAGACATTGAGGGAAGCTGTTCTCAGCAACAAAGGGAATTCTGAACCTCACGTGTACAGGGATGGTAAGAAGAAACCAAAACTATTCACATTAGCATGTTGCGCAAAGATTTGAGTGAAGCAGAAGGGTCAGAAAGAAGGGCAGTTGCTGTAAAGGGTTTTGCTCACAGTGTAGGAAGTATTCTGAGCCTCCATAGAGGGCCCTACCTGAAAACATGTATTTCCTCCGGAGGGAAGCTCTGTCCCAGTACATCTGGAACTGATTTCTGGGAGAAGCCAGAGGCACTTTGCTGCTCTTCTCTATGAGATGCACCTGTGAGATGCCACAAACTACCTCAATAAAAGCAAGCATAGAAAGGGTCATAGGCTTATGCAGTGGAGATCTCATGTGGAGGGCTCGGGTGCATATAGGTGTTACCATAGACTCAGAATGGTTTAGGTTAGAAAGGACCTTAAGATCATCCAGTTCCAACCCCCTGCCATGGGCAGAGATTTCTCGCACTTGACCGTGTCACCCAAGGCTCTGTCCAGTCTGGCCTTGAACACTGCCAGGGATGGGGCATTTACCACCTCTTTGATCAACCTGTGCCAGTGCCTCAGCATCCTCACAGTAAAGAACTTCTTCCTTATATCTAACCTGAACTTTCCCTGTTTCAGTTTGAACCCATCACCCCTTGTCCTATCAGTACAGTCGCTGATGAAGAGTCCCTCTCCAGCATGTGCTCACAAACACCACTCAATTGATGGCATGTGCTTGCCCTCAGCCCTTGCACGGAGCTCCAGCCCTGGGGGCCTCCACAGATTTGCTGCTGGGTATCCAGCTTGGCTGGTGTGCAGGAAGCTGCTTGGCTACATGCCTGAGCCCTGTGTCTCTACTTGAGAAGGTTTCACTGGTTAAGAGAAGCCACAACTGTTCATCAGCAGCAACGTCTATTCAGTGCTACAGGCCACTGTCTTATTTTGCACCTTACTCAAAACAGAAAGACCTTGCAGACAGGGAGAGTTTGGATGCCTCATGCTCATCCTCCATGAGTCCAGGCAAGTGCCGTGCTGGGGATGCAGCCAGAACAACCACAGCTCTCACAAATTCACCTTCTGAAGGACACCAGCTGGCAACATCCATTCAAAGTGTTTATCATTTACTTCATTTTGGATCAGGCTCTTATTTGCTTCATCCTTACTGTCTGGTCTTGTCTATGCCACCAAAGTCACCTTCCTTCCAAGCTTCTGGAGGTTTTTATTCAGGCATTTCCCTTCCTGCCCTGTGCCATAGCTGCAGCCTAGCCCAAGGTGGGGAGGATGCTCACTAGCTTCAGAGCAGCAGCAGCACCAGATAGGAGCTTGAAGTGAGGAGCAGTATGTGCCTCAAAGCTTGCACTGCAGAACTGCAAAGGAGAGCAAGCAATTACAAAATGTATTGAGAAAGGAATAAGAGGGAGATTAAGTTTGAACAGATATAGAAAGAGTTCGTGTTCACATATGCAGGTGTAGCTAGACTCAGAAACTAGGACTGACCTCCTGGTTTAAAGCAGAGGTGTGCTGAAGTGGTCACATGAAGAGATTTCAGTCAGAAGCATAGTTTGGCCAACAGCAATACAGAATTTCTTCGGTCAGAGAGATTCCCAAGATTATATATTCAAAAACGTCCATCACTCCAGCAACCAGAGGCCACAGATCTGTTCATGCTGAACCAGACTGAAAATGCAGTAAGCAAGGACTAAAGATGAAAGAGACAAAAAACCTCTCAGATTTGGTACTAGTGATTCAGCAGTGATCTGAATGCAGAAAGACTGTGATGTTAAATGACAGCCCCTGAACTGCATTAGTGGGACACATGCATAATGTCAAGAGGCACTTAGGGCAATGCTCATGTCCACTGCCCTCAGATAAATGTTAATGTTCATCTCAGCCCTCTGCTTTGGCCTGCTGTTTACTGTGATTTGCCAAAAAACCTCCCTCTGCAGATTACCCTGTACCCTGCTGCCATGCTAACAAATAATAATGGTTTATTGGTTTCATTTTTCTCTGTGCTTCATCCATGTTCATCCATGCACATGGATGCTTTGCAGTCATTTTGTAAACCAGCTCTTGGGTCTTTCAGGGCTCCAAAGCATGACTCCAGACTTTGGTTCATGCTGCCTAAAGGGATTTGTGTGAACATTTACAGCTTCCCTTATGTACAACTTCCTGAAAAGAGGTTGGAGCCAGGAGGAGGCTCATCTCTTTTCCCAGTGAACAAGGGATGGGACAAGAGGAAATGGCCTCAAGCTGTGCCAGGGGAGGTTTAGATGGAAATGAAGAATGATTCCTTCCCCAAAGGGTGCTCAGGCATTGGAACAGGGTGCCCAGAGCAGTGCTGGGGTCACTGTCTATGGAAGTGTTCATATACTGTGTAGACGAGGCCCTCAGTGCCATGGGTTAGTGGTGTCCTTGGCAATGCTGGGGAATGGTTGGACTGGATGAGCTTAAAGGTGTTTCCCAACCTGGTTGATTCTATGCAAGCATTAGCTAGCACATGCTTGTAGCTGTACATGCCTCACGTGTGGGTACAGCTCCTTTGCACACAAAGTACAAATGGGCTTTCTCTATCACTTACTCCCAACTCCTCAGTGCTCCTACCATCACAGACAGCTTTCTAGACAAAAACCTCACCCAAGAGCCTCCATGCACCTCAATTTTTCCTGAGCTGAAAATAACCCCACCACATTGGGAGCATTTCCTCCCCTCTCCATGTGATTCTCATTTCACTAATTAAAGTTAATCTGATAAAGGAAGGAACTGCGGAGAAGAACAAGAGCAAAAAGGCAGGCAAGCAGGGGTCACAGAGAGAGGGCTTTGTGACCAGGGAAGCCGTGCTGCTGCAGGGCATGGAGGGAAGCAGTGGATTGAGCTGCTTCATCTGTTTGGCTCCCGGCCACCCTGGCTGCCCATCCTGACCTCACCAGTGCCCTGCAGCACAAGCAACACTTGCAAGGTGGGATCTAATGAAAGGCATCAGGGAGGAGGAGCGCTTCTGCCTCCTGATCATATTTATCCAGAATGAAAACACAATGTAGGCTGGCTCCGGGGATGAGTAATGGATAACAGAGCAGCTTCTCATGGCCAGGGCCATAGTCTGACCAGTGCCTGGAGGGCAGCGCTGATTGGAATTCACTGGCACCTGATGATGGCTGAAAGGGTTCTTTAGGAAAGAAGTGCTTGGATTTCAGGATTAAACATCCCCTCCATGGACAAAATGGTTCATGGGGTAAGGGAGCACAGAGCAAGAGCAGTGTGCGGTGGTCAACATCCCACAAGAGAGAACTGCACTTCATGGCTATGCCATGGACACAACTACTTCTTCCCAGCTCCCCTGGCAACATAGAAAAAGCACTTCAGTACATTACAACCCAGCTCAATGTGAGAGACACCTGACAATGTGTCCCTACCACTCTGAGCAGTTGAGGCCATGACATTCAACCTCATTGCTCAATATCTTCCCCAAAAAACATCCCAAGATCCTTGTGTCCAGCAGATTTACAGTGCAGGAGATCTTCAGAGCCAAAGATCTCAAGCCACATGCATACATGGAGTACCAGAGACTGATAACTAGAAAGCAAGGAAACAAGGTGAGCTCAATCTTACTTCTGTTTTGAAGTCATTTTGATGGCGTTTAGGCACAGGAATCAATTTTGCTGAGCAGTAAATCAACCTAAAGGACCCCAGGGATTAACTTTATATCCAGCTTCTGTCTTAGCAGCAACAGCTATGGGTAAGGTAGAGCAAGGGAGCAGGACAACCCCTTTCTCCAAACACGCCAACAGAGATATGTGCAGAACGCCTCTGCTGAGGCATGATCCTCACATGCAGCTAGAGATTTACCACTTCTCTGCTTTCTTTAAGTGGCTGGTACATACATCGGTTTCGACAGATCCCCTGCCCCTCCTCGGCAAAGCCCATTCATCATTAACTTGTTTAAATTAAACACAAGCACGGACAGGATCAGCGAGCAGCCGTCTGTTTTATTAGTGCTTCTACTTCACATGTCAGTCTTAGTCCCTCCTTGCAGGGCTCTGATCTCTCATGACAATTTGATTAACTTTACATTTCCTTTTATTGTTGGGGGAACATTTGGAAAACCTTAACGTATCTGACTGTCTGGTTCTGAGACCGAGATGGTGATTATGTCTGTGCTTAGCATCATCCATCAAGATCAGGCATCTGACAGTCAGACCACCTGAAAAATGTGGCATTCCCAAGAAGTTCATGGAGCATAGAACATTTCCTACTTGTGGATAATCACAGGATACTCCTATTTCTCCCAATAGCAAGGCTTTCACTAGGAGCTGCTTAAACACCTTCATTAGAAGGAAACCATTTCCACTTTGCACCAATCTGACCACATAAGACCCTTTCAGCTCCCACCAGCTAGAAGCTGGTGTCTGGGTTTTTCCAAGCCTCACATTCCTACAATGACCTCCTGATGGGAACATACTATTAAGAGAGACTGCCAGGACATGACAGATCTCAGGGAAAAGGATGCTCCATTTCACTTTGAAAGAATGGCTCAGAACTTCTTCCCCTTTCCTTGTGCTCAAGCTAGTGTAATACAGTCTCATCTCTACATTTCTGCTTGCCTCTGAGCTTTCAGATCTTGGCTTAGCCCCAGTGTCAAGGCACCAGTGGAAAAGGCTGGAAATTAGCCTATTTTTGTCTTTTTGTTTCAAGACCAGGATCAGAAATAGAAGAGGCAAGGACCTCATGGGAAAAAGCCTCATTTCCTGTCATTTTTGACAGATTTAATTACCTGTAGAGGTTTCTTTCCCTTGCATCATTTTCCTTGATTTGAAGGTGTAGATACTTGGTCACTCTGAAAAGCCACATCACTTGTTGCTATTTCAGAGGGCATTAATGTAACTTCTTCAGGAAATACTCAGGTATCACAGTTCAGCTGATGCTACAAAGCCATCACCTTATACCATGCTTGAGCCACCCATTTACCTGTTAATTAAAAGCCCAAAATCAGTGCATCCCAATCCCATTGCTTCTTATGGGATTTGCTGAACAGCACAAGCAATTAACAATGGTACCAGGATCCCCCTGATGGATACATCTAAGAACTTCTTTCTATTCTGTCCTTTTCAGCCCCTCTAGTGAATCCTACTGCAATTCTCAGTTATTTCTGATCCATCCTTCCTGAGAGAAGCTGTTATTTCAGGCTCTGGAAACGAGCAGTTCTGTGCCCACTCAGACTGCAGGAGGAGAGTGGTCAGAACTTCAAGAAATAGAGGCTTTCCTTAAAGAAATCTCATTTCAATCTATGTCATCCTCCAAACAACAACAGTCAATCTTTCCTTCTCAGGCAAAGTGCTGCTTATACCCCCTGAGAAACATCTGGCTTTTCTAATTCAGAAGAGAAAGTCTTGAATAAGAGGAGATAGAGAATTCTGAGAAGCTATATAACAAGAGTTTCTGGAATTTACAATAGAGACTGAGACTCTTCCTAACACTTCTGCAGCCCAAACCCCTGCAATAGAGAGGCCTAAACCATTAAGAAGTACTTAAGATGCCTTATACTGCCAAGGATCTATACTTTTACCCAGCAGTACAGTACTAAACCTCTCTTACCAGACCTTCTAGAAGGAAGAAAGCTACTATGCTATTGATACCATACCCATGTTAGAGAGAGGAAAGCCTACCTGACCCAAGAGAGCACGTAACGAAAGCTATAACCCAGCCCCGTATCACCAGTTTTCCTTGCCTGAGTGCCCATAAACCACAGGACTAATCCAGCATTTTACCTTTGGTGCTATGGGTGCTGGAAAAACTCCAGCCCCTGAAGTCCCAGGGAAGTGATAAAACCCCATGTGCTAGTTAATGCACTCCCTCTTATAGGCACATACAGCAGGTGAGCAATTATCACTTGCAGTCTAGCTTAATGCTTTACAGGGCCTGAGAGCTGGTTCCAATTAGTCTCAGTATACCATGGAAATTAACTCATTTATGGCACCTTGGCTTGCAAGTGGGCTGTGAGGAACTGGAACAACTGGAATTGAGTGCAGGGGGCACCTCCCTTCTCCTCCCGCTCCTTGGCACTCCTCACACTGGATCCAGAGGGGCTATATTTCATGGAAGAAAGTAGAGATGGAAAAACCAGCTTGATCCATAACCTAAGGGAGGGTTGATCTATCCCCAGAGTCTCATCTCCATGGCATATTTCCAGGCTGGTTCTCTGTGTCCCAAGAAACAGGCTTCCAAGCACTTCCCTTTGGATTATTCAGTAATCTCATGAGGTTCCTCAGCATTTGGGCTATAAAAGCTTCCCTTTATAAAGACCTGTGTCATATTCTATGTGTGTTTTATCTGTAAGCCTGGTTTAATACATGCTTTCAGACATCATGAGCCCATTCGGAGCCTGTTGCAAAGCCAGTCATCAAGCTCACTGTCCTGTCACTGCTGCCAGGCATTTCTTCTTAAAAGGATGTTCTCAAAGTTGATGTTGGGGCTAAAATTAAGATGAAAACTTGCAGGGATCCTTCTGTGATCTCCCACTACAACTCCAATGCCTACAAATGGTGTGCATAGCAAAGGGAGTATGATCTCATGGGTGAAGACAGAGAGGCTTGAGAAGCTCTCAACTGTTTTCTGAGCATTGCTATCAAAAGTGCTGTGTCTTTTTGAGCACAGTATCTCACCTCTCTGTGCTTCAGTTTTTTACCTTTGAAGGCTGCAGTAACATCTCCCAGTGAGATTATGGAGAGTAGCATACCATAATTGTATTTAACTTAAATGTTTAAGAGATCTCTTGCTTTGATAGTATGAGTTTTGAGCATGGAAACTCTACTTATATGAGCTCCTTATAGCACCTCACCCTTGATGAAAAAAGATGAGCTATAAGCTGACTGTGATGATGTTTCCATCTGAAATTATCTGTAAAACGACTGATTAGGCTTTAGGGATAGGGTGTCTGTGTGTTATATTTGGATCAAACATAAATCAGAGAGCCAAACTGAGCTCTCATGTGGAAGGATCCAGTTCTGTTGATGACCTGCTTATAAAATGACTGAAGAAGAGACTTTGAGTTGTTTGAGGAAAAAATCCAGAAGAGAATAAAGTTATAACTGAAAACGTAGATCCAAAATGCACTCCACAAACCAAATGTTAGGCGCTGAGTGACAGCTTGCTCAGCCAGGGCAAAGGCACAGTGTTCTCCAGTGAGAATCAAAACATAAACTACAGCTTGGGTCATTATTTCCAGCAGCTAATGAAAGTTAATTGCACTGAACTTAAGAGCTTGTTGTGGCAATGAAGACCAGTGCTGCATTGTATTAACACAGCGGGAGACGTTGCCTGCCTGGAGAGATGGCCAATACATAGGAGATGGTGTAGTTTTCCCCACCTTGGAGACACGTGGCTGTTGAGTAACATGCTTAAGGCCATATACTGACTTATTAGTGCAGGTGGGAGCTTTGAACCCCGAGATCTTGCTTCTGTTTCCTGTACACTGAACATATGTTTATTCACTGCGTGTAAAGGTGAATGTGGGGTCTGAGCTGCAGGCAGACGGAGATTTAACCTGAATTAGAATCATTGAATAGAACAGTTTGGGTTGGAAAGGACCTTAAAGCTCATCCAGTTCCAACTCCTACCATGGGCAGGGACACCTTCCACTAGAGCAGGGTGGTCCAAGCCCCATCCAAGCTGGCCTTGAACACTGCCAGGGATGGGGCAGCCACAGATTCTCTGGGCACCCTGTGCCAGCACCTCAGCATCCTCACAGGGAAGAGCTTCTGCCTAATATCTGACCTAAATCTCCCCTGTTTCAGTTTGTTCACATCACCCTTTGTCATTCTTACTCTGAAGACACCAGAACTCCAAGTGGGGTTTCCGAACCACACGGCTTGGTGTCATCAGCAAACTTGCTGTGGGTGCACTCGATCCCACTGTTCATGTCACAAAGACATTGAACAGGATCAGTACCAACACCAACCCCTGAATTCCCAAGAATTCTGACCATTTCATCGCTTCTTTTTCCTATGTGAGCAACCCATAGAATCACAGAATATTTTAGTTTGGAAAGGACCTTCAAAGGTCATCTCATCCAGCCCCTATAGCTGCAGAGAGCCCAGTTCATTTAGGTTTTAGCACTCTTAGGAGCCAAAATGCCACAGCAGCACCATGAAAGGCATGTGCCCATCAGTGCAGCAATTGAATCAGCTGCAGTAATGATGGGCAGGGGCTTTTGAAAAGCCTGGAGCAGCAGAAGAGCCTTTTGGCAGCAAAGAGCCAGACCCTGGGGTGGCTTTCCACTGGGGAGACAAGCTTCCCAGCACTGGAAATGTCAAACTGCTCTGTAAGGAGAGTCAGGCCTGGGCCCAAACCCAAAATGTCAGAGCAAATCTGAACTGCCCCAAATTTGGATCTGCAATCTGTGGCTTGGGACCATTTCTGGTTTATATTTAACAAGATAGTTGTCTCTTGAAGCCTCCATCCCTGGCAGTGTGCAGGGCCAGGTTGGACGGAGTCTTGGGTGGCATGGTCTAGTGTGAGGCATCCCTGCTCATGGCAAGAGGTGGGAACTAGATGAGTTTAAGGTCCTTTCCAACCCAAACCATTCTATATGATGCTTGCCATGGATAGCTATGTATGAAAAGAATGGGAATGGAAGCAGCAGAATGAAATCTGTCAGGACCCCATTTTGCAGTAGTCGAAAGAACTCTTCTTTCCTGGATGCAGGGAACAAGGTTTGCCATATCTGCGAGCCAGGGAAAATCTCTGGAAAACTCTGGAGTGAATAATTATACACAAATGTTTACAAAAAATAAATAAGAAGAATGTATGCACAAGTCAAGAATAACAACTGACATGTGGCCAAAACCCTGAATAGCTACTAAGGCCTGGGACTGGGATATGCAATTTTCACATCATTTGCAACCTTGGGCAGCTAGAAAGGGTGGTTAGGAGATATTAGTATATACAATAGCTGCTCAGTACCTGGTATTTATAGCAAATTTCCAGTGGCCAAGAAAAGAGATCACAAAAACCCAGCATGTGAAAGGATGGAAAAAGGCCAGGATACCAGGATAGCCAGTTTTTTTGGGCATTCCTGGCCATGAGAGAGGACTGGGACAACGTGCATGCCTCCTTCTGGCCTGTGTATGCACAAACTCAGACTCCTGCTTTCATTGCTGTCCCTGGTTTGCTTCATGACCCTTTGTTTTCGTTGCAGACACATCTTCTGTGTCTGTTTTGTTCCAAGGACTGACAGGTCTCACCTTTGAGTCTATATTGCCTCCTTTCATGCAGTTGCTCCCAACTTACCTATCCATTCCTGGAGGATGGATTCTGTCCTTCAGAGCCTGCAGGACTTTTGCTTCAGCATTTATGTTGTTATGGTTCTGGGTGCCCTGACTCTCTTGGGTTCCTTGGGGTTCCCACCTACCTGCAGGATCACAGCCATCTCCCTAGGAGCTTGCTTCTCTTGTGCAGACCATTGGGCTTGCCTGATGCTAATACTGAGCAAGAAGGAAGTACAAAACCTTCCTGTGGGCAGGAGGGATCTCATGTCTCCCATTCCCAAAAGAAGAACGAACAAAGAGGTCAGTTGCCTGGTGCCATTAGCATCATCATGCTGATGAAATCTCGAAGGAATCTTGCGGTGGCTTGCTTTTCCCAAAGTTGAAGAGATGGGTACCCAGCAGTGATCAGAACAAACTGAAGCTCAAACATTTCACAAGGAGAAAAACCATTCTTGCTCATCTTTTTGAGTTACAGGGGGGTAGTGACTCTGCAGGCCCCTGTTCAAGCTCAGTAGCAGGTAGCTGAGCTTCTAGAATAGGACAATATTCCTGAGTGCCTCTTGCTAGGGACCAATTTACCATTTACTGGTCCTATGAACAATAAAAGAAGAAGAGAAAAGCAATTTGGGAACTATCAAAGTGAGTAGCTATAGCTTTTATGGGACTAGTTTTATGGAAGGCTGTTTCCAGGTGACTCTTGGCTGGTGCGAGGGTTTGCCTGACATAAAGCAAGTCAGTCTGTGGAGGCGGGTTGAGGCAATCAGATGGAAGCACCACCTCACTTTCATCCTTGTCCTGGGCAAGCTCTGGTGCTCAGATGGAGCAGTTTGGGGAGAACTCCTGGGTCATTTGAAAGCATTACCTCCCTGCTTGTGAATATATACACGTTCTGCAGGTGTATGGAGAAGGGCTGTTGACAGCAAGTCAGAAAACGAAGCAGACCTGTATCTGCTTGTGAAACCAGGCTGCAGAAGATGAGGCTGAGAAGGTTGGGGCTGTTCAGCCTGGAGAAGAAGAGCTTCATGGAAACCTCAGAGCAGCTTCCAGTGTCTGAAGGAAGATACAAGGATGCTGGAGAGGGACTCTTCATTAGGGACTGTAGTGATAGGGCAAGGGGTGATGGGTTCAAACTGAAACAGGGGAAGTTCAGGTTAGATATAAGGAAGAAGCTCTTTACTGTGAGGGTGGTGAGGCACTGGCATAGGATGCCCAAAGAAGTGGTAAATGCCCCATCCCTGGCAGTGTTCAAGGCCAGGTTGGACAGAGCCTTGGGTGACATGGTCTAGTGTGAGCTGTTCCTGCCCATGGCAGGGAGGCTGGAACTGGATGATCTTAAGGTTCTTTCCAACCCAAACCATTCTATGGTTCTGTGATTCTGTGCATTAAGATGTCCATTGCAGGGATCCTCTCCTTCTTATTGCACAGTTACAGGGCCCATTGCACACAGAGTTTACAATATGTAGGTAGGAAAGCATGCAGGATGTGGCAAGCACATAATATTCTTCACCTCCTCCAAACTCATAGCTGAGTGCGAGACAGCAAAATCACTACAAGCTGCATGTGAAAGTAAACAGAATGGTTTTAATTGCAATGTGACTGTGAGGCTGCTGGGCTAGAATTCAGCTTTAGCAAGAGATGAGCATGATCTGAAGTGATGGAGATCTGGACCAGATTCGATCCAAAATCACAGGCTATTTTGATGTGGGATTTGCAGCCAGGTCATTCAGACCCAGGGTGAGATGCACACACCTCTTCCTTCACCTCTTCTGGTAAGCAAGCTCAGCAGACATGCACACATATACAGCCCCAGCTCAAAAATCCACTCGGAGCAGCAGCCTGCAGAATGCATTTGCCATCTCTCTGATGTCTTGCCAAGCCACCAGTGCTAACAGGGCTTCTCTGGTGACCACATTGTGAAATGTGGGAGCTTCTGCTGGAGGCCCACCACCAGCACAGTGTCAGTGGTTGGGATGTAATGGTTGAGATCCAGTGTGCATACTCAGGGATGATGCTAGTGAGGCATGGGGAAGGGAAGCCACCCACATGTTGGTCTGTTATCATGGCACACAGTTCAGTGCCTGCATGGAAGCAGGGGCTCACAAGAGTCTTCTCTCCCCCTCCCTAGACAACTGAACTCTAATGAAGGCACACTGGAAAAGAGCATCATTGCCCATCAAAAATCACTTGGAGAAAAGGCAATTTTGAGGCCATGCTTGTTCTGCAAGTCTGAAAAGTGTTGTGGCCTTTTCCATTTTTTATATATAAGTATATAAAATATATATATTTATATACCTTTTTTCATTTTCTCATTTTCTATTCCATCCTTTCTCTCCCTTCTTTTTTCACCTCCCTCAAATCTCTTCTTTCTATTTAAGGAAAGGCAGAAGGAAGAGGTACTTTTCAGAGCCAAAACTGCAGAATTGACAGCCAAAAAGGAAAAGCTACAATATCCCTCCAAGCCCATACCTTGTGATTTCTCAGTTTTGTTCAAATAAAACCCAAGCCTGCAGCCTCTTATTACTAGGAGTAACTCTTAGCTTTCCAATAAAAGGAGGCCCTAAAC
Organism: Bolborhynchus lineola; assembly: GCA_025448015.1. Classification (NCBI taxonomy): domain Eukaryota; kingdom Metazoa; phylum Chordata; class Aves; order Psittaciformes; family Psittacidae; genus Bolborhynchus; species Bolborhynchus lineola. The sequence continues at coordinate 9,984 of JAOEHX010021723.1, read as the reverse complement.
TACACCATTTTCACCAGAAAGAAAAATATCCCACAACAAACAAAAAAAAGCCCCTCAAGATGAAAGAGAAACCCTATTTTAATGGAAAAAACCTCTAAAAATTTAGGAATAATGATTGGCTGATGCTTGTATCTCAAACCTGGACCTGGTTTTTATCTTAGCAGCTTTAAAGCAGACAGCAGAACATATTGATCTACAATACAGGGCATGTGAGAACAGCAGGCAGGATGCAACCTGGGTTTCCCAGTCCTAGTACTTAGAACTACCTAAATATTTAAGTAACCTACTAATTACTGGTGCATCTTCTATCTGCTTTGTTACACACTATGGGCATGGACACCTCTTTTCTGTGGGAGGAAGATCCAAAGGACAGGAAAAGAGGATGAAACAACAGTTTTGTCCCAACAGAGGATGCTGAGGCCAGCCCAGCAGCTGCTCCTGCATCACACACTGGGCTACAGTCACATCATCATAGCCTGTTCCTCTCCATGCTCATTATTTGGCTGTATCTCCTGGTTCTTGGCAATATCAGTATCTCTTGGCAATATCAGTTGGTTCATATCTCTTGACAAAATCAACCCATCCTGAGAAAAACTCTTTTAACTGTGTTTCTGAATTTAAGACCTAAGATCCTTACCTCTTAAAAGGAAAGTGTGAGGTGAAAACCCCTCTTTTCTTGCTGCTCTGGTTGTTTTCTACTATTGTTTTGCAATTTGTGCCAATACCAAGTGTCAATTGGCTTTTTTCTTCTATTTCTAATCCTTTCAATAGTCTGCAGTACTTAAAAGGGGTTATAAGAAAGATGGGAGAGACTTTAGCAGGTCCTGTAGCAGTAGGATGAGGGGTGATGGTTTTAAACTAAAAGAGGAGATTCAGGCTGAAAGTGGGAAACAAATCCTTTACAATGAGGGCAGTAAAATCCTGGCACAGGTTCCCCAGAAAGGTGGTGGATGCACCATCCCTGGAGACATTCAAGGCCTGGATGTGGTTCTGGGCAACCTGATGTAGTTGAAGATGTCCCTGCTTGTTGCAGGGTGTTGGAACTGGATGATCTTTAAGGTCTCTTCCAACCCAAACTATTCTATGCTTCTATGATTCCTTTTGTATTTCCTAGCAATGTTTTTGACCCCTCCCAGTGCAGCAGCACTTCATTGTTATAGGCATCAGCTCTTAATATGAGTGTGTAAGCTCATTCTGGCATGGCCCCTGCCACCTGAGGTATTCATGTGTCTATGTATTATCTATGTATGCATGTATGTATGTATGTACCTTTCTTTCTTTCTTTCCATCCATCTATCTATCTATCTATCTATCTATCTATCTATCTATCTATCTATCTATCTATCTATCTGCTATTTATCTACCAATCTATCTGTCTAGATGAGTGTTGTGCCAGGTTCTGCACTGCAGCAGGTCCCCAGACTTTATTTCATCCCCTGCAGATAAAGAGTTAACTCCCTCCCAACCCTCCTGCAAGAGGAGGATTTAGGAGGGATTGCAGCATCACTCCTTAGGCATATCCATATGCTCAATATTAACGTAGGCAGCCCTGTGAAGACTTTTTCCTGCTACTCATTGAATGGGGGGACTATCTGGATGAAGTAGTGGTTTGGGTATCACTTTGCAGGTCTGGAGTATAACTCAAGTGGAAAGAGATTTAGCTGCAATTACTTGATGTAACTCAGAATACAGAAGAGCCTTCTGTTGCTGAGGCAGTAGTTAGTTTTTGGTTGGCTTTTACTTTGTTGGCAAAAGCCACAGCAAGCTGCACTCTCATGCTTCTTTTGAGTGTATGTATGTGTGTATGTGAGGCCAAAACCTCAATCTGAGCATCCTGAGCATCAGAGCAGGCACTGAGTTATAACTGAAAGGTTTATATAAACTCCAGTCTATAACCAAAGAATAAAAAAGGAACAATAAGACAAGACTGAACTGGAAATCAATAGAAGTAGTTATGAGCTGAGGATAACTAAAACAACCCAGCACACACACAAAAACTCTACAAAAACAACAGACCTCCATTCTGTGAGGTGGTCTGATGCCAACTTTATGAAGTTTAACCATGCCAAGTGCAAGGTTCTAAACCTGGGTTACAGCAATCCCAGGTCCAGCTTCAGTGTGCGCTCGCAGCCCAGAAAGCCAACCGTACCCTGGGCTGCATCAAGAGGAGTGTGACCAGCAGGTCGAGGGAGGTGACCCTGCCCCTCTACTCTGCTCTCAGGAGACCACACTTGGAGTATTGTGTGCAGTTCTGGT
>JAOEHX010021721.1:7923-19790 GCA_025448015.1 Bolborhynchus lineola | reverse complement strand
TATGCCTTTCAGAATTTGGGATCAGGTTCTACTCCACCTGCACCAGCATAAAAAAGGACTAATAGCAAAGTTGCATTGGTCTGGCCATCATCTATTCATCAGGTATAGACATTTTGCCTGATACTAAAACAAAATTGTAAATATCAGTGTTATTACAAATTTATCTTATTTGAAGTTATAATTAAACTGTGATTTTTCTCATATTTTTGTCTTGCGTATCAATGAAGGATTGTACTCAGAGTGAGACCTTATTTACAGTTTCCAATAATTTACGCTAAACTTTAACCCCAGTACTTACACATTTCAGCTGTAATATCCATCTGAATACCAAAGACAGGTATAAGGACCAAAACAGTTCAACTGCATGGGAAATGAATCTGGAATGACAAGGCCTTTCAGACAAATTACCACATGGCAATTTAAAATTACTTCATTTCCCTTTTTTTGTCATCTCAATTGTTTTGTCGTCTCCATTGGAAAAATGGCTATAGAAAAGTTGGTTTGTGGGATTACACGAACTTGTCCCAGAGAACCTATAAAACCCAGAGTTTATTAATACTTTAACCCTTTCTTATCACAGTAACTCTATCACTGCAAACATCTAGAGTCACTTTAATTCTCATGAGTGATATACCTGTGAAACAATAGATGCCACAGGCACTCCCACAAGACAACTCTTCGAAGGGTTAATCTAAATCTTGTTTAATTGAACACATCAACTTTCTAAATCTAGAAGATAAAGAAATAAGAATGTGGTTAGGAGCATAGTGTCATATTGCCAGCAACTGGCCAATACAGAATTGACCTGAACTGCCTCTCGGAGACCGAAATTCAGTCACTGGCAAAAGTGATATGCAGACACTGTATTACAGGCAAAACCACCACTCCTGTCCATTACCGTAGATAAAGTGATAAAGTGCTGTACCCAGTTGTGTCAGGTAATAGTCACTTTCATAAAATAAAAAAGATGCGTAAGATTCTCTTCAAAGAATTCAAGTTTCCTTTGTAAGAAGATGCACTGTGGGCCCCATCTTAGCTCCTCAATAGTGGCCTCACTAGGTTTTAGAAAAGCCAATCTCTGAAAGATTTACAAGTGTACATGTCATACAGGGTAGAAAATCATAATTATTGACATTCTTCATCAGTAACAGTAATTGAACAACAAACTCAGCAGGCCTCCCTTAAATGGTTTAATGGCTTATTATCTGCAGGCTGCCAGTCTATCCCCTTCCCTCCATACTTCAGTCACTTTTATGTTTGTAGTCCATATAACGCACTGCACATTACTTTCTTTTTACAGTGTTTTTCTCTTAACAAGCCACAGAGCCAGCAGGAACATGTTGTAAATGGGATATGACATTGCAGTGTGGCCATCCTTGGAACATACATTCAATAAATATGCAAATCAGTTTAAGTACATCTCTCCTCAGGTGGGAAAAGGTATGGAAATATAGTCAGGTGTCACTTTAAATTATCTTCTCAAGGGAAAACTGTAACACTGCAAGTAACCAAAGAAAAGGGGAAGAACATAACTAAAATTAACTTTTTGTTTTCTTAAAAAGGGGTATTTCTTATGCCTTTAGTCACAACCAGTTCACAAGAACCTCTCCTTCAAAATGCAAAAGACTGGGGCTGATTCAGTGTGAATTACAGACACAACAGCACAATAAACATATCATATCTTCACATTAGAGAAAAGCATGTAATGCCACAACAGCCACACTGACCCTGGGGCTGCCTTGCATGGCTGAAGAAGTCTGTCACTTAGTGAGACTGCAGAGGAACAAATACTGGAAACTTGCTGATATCTATTTTTCCATTAAGGGGTCAGATTTTGGTATCTTTCCATTGGCTACAACTATAAATGAAAGGCATTTCTACCCCAGAATTTAATGGACACCTTAGATGAACTTAGTAGAACACCAGCAGTATGATTTGGATAGCAGAACACTTAATACTGCTATAGAGTCAATGGAGCTGATCCTGCTTTCAGTTACATCACTGTAAATCTAGAGAAAGCTCTGCTCTGATAAATGGAATTAGTTCACACTTTATTAGGGTAAATGGGCCAGCTTTTGACAAATCATTCACCAAGTTGCTACTCAGAAGATTTATTCTCCTTGATATTTAAATAAACACACAGTAAGTGTGCACCATCGATGCACACGGGAACTGTCTGCAGTGTGGCAGACAACTGATTCAGTCTTCTCTTTGCCATACAGAGAAGTCACTGGCTGGGGCCAAGCTGCAAGGAGACATGCCAGGTCATAGTGGCTCTGCTCCTAACCTGCAGTATAATTTTAGAAGCAATTTTTCCCTTCCCCATGCTTCCATCTCCCTCTTTATCATGCCTAGGTAGACAGTCAGTTATTTGGCATAACATTAGGGACTCAGTTTTGACTCTGACCCACCAAACTTTAATCTAATAAGAACCTAAGAAACAAGGCCCTGTTTTAAAAGGGAGAGATTTTTTTTTTTCCCTGAAAACCTCTCCACTGTGACACAGAGTTTGGAGCAGATCATTTTCAGCAATTAACACCACAGATACACCAAGTCTCTAAGCCAGCATAAACCAGCACTGCTGCTAAAGGAAATGGCTCTTCCTCTCCCTCACCCCCAGCCCACATTCCTCTTCACTCCCTCTGCTATTCCCTCCCCTGTGCCAACACAAGTGTTCTTGTGGCCCCGCAATGAACCACATCAGGGAACTCATCCAGGTTGATACTAACCTGGGGAGAAGGAAATTGTTTAGTTTTAACCTGGCAGAGTTCCCTGGCCTGGTTCATTGCACATTCACTTGTGTGCTGGTGCCAGCATGGGGAAAGGAGCAGCCCTGGGCCAGGAAGGAGGAGGCAGAGGATCGGGAATGGTGGACCTCCCTCTGAAAAAGGCTGTTGCAGGGCTGGCTTATGCCAGCTTGAAGTGTTTGTAGAAATGCAGCACATATTTAAAACCCCTCTCTTCAAGGAAAACTTGTCTTCAGAGGATTAATGCTTCCCAGGATATTCCAGCCTTGGCCATCTGTGGAGCATTGCTTCTCCCTCTCTTTCCCCCAGCCCAATATACTGGCTTGGAATTAAAGCCCTGGGAAACATAAAAGCAACAGGCCTGGGGATTGTGTGACAAATGCAAAAATGCTCCTATTTGTCAAACTATTAGCAAAGGGGCACAGCTGTGTAAGAGTCCTGACCACATGCCAAGGATGCTCAGGCCTGCTGAAGGTTGTGCGCTTGAATCAGACTCACTCTCACAACTCCCATTGAGATCCCTCCTGTGTGTCTGTGACAGGTGCCCAGACAAGCGCAGTTGACTCCAGCATGTCCAGAGGAAGATTACTGCACCTTTCCTGAGCCATATCTATGCGCTGGAATGCCATGCTGTTTGCATGCAGCTACAGCACTTCCAAGGACAACTGGGCTCCAGTGCTGCAGCTGCATTTGCCCACCATATACAGTGGAGCAGCTCTGGATAGCAACAGCCCAGACCATGACCATGCCCAGGCCAAGTGGTGGCCCTGGATCTGGAACCAATAGCTGCAGTCCCAAATTTGGAAGAAGACAAAATGGAGCCACAACCTTCACTCCTCAGGACTGAGAACAAGGGAAGAGGGGAAGAAGGAGCAACCTTGAAAGTGTGGAGCAAGAAAAGAGGAGTGGGAGTTGGAAAATCCAAGGTGAAGAGCAGACGACAACAGATACCTCTGGAACACTGTTTCAGGGTACCATATATTTACTAGTTTCTTTCACTAGCCCCCTTTACCCTTGGAGAGCTAGGTAAAACATAAAGCAGACATACAGGGTCTGGGTCTGAGGGTCTGGGTCTGATAATCTGGGCTGAGTCTACTAGAGACAAGGGCAAGGCTGTTAGGAATCAGTCAGGCTGGCTTTGCACTGAGCTGCTCCATGCTCAGCTCTGAGAGCACAGAGTTCCAGACGCTCTGTTAATAGCTAAGCCCAAGCATTTCATTTTGACTAATCGTCCAAAGTTCAGGGCTGATCCCAAAGTCCTTGGTCAGCAAATCTGGCTAGAAATGTCATGCAATTTGGCCTCCACCAGATTCCCGGAAATCTATGGGCTGGAAATGCCATGAGGATTAGGCAGAAATGAAATCTTTCTCTTAGTTTATCTAGATTTATTTGTCCCTGCTCAGCAGAGCAAATATGTTTGCTTTCCATATTTGCCCATCAGTTTAAGGCTTTTCTGTCACTGCTGCCAATTTTTGGCTACTTTAAAGCCTGACAAATCTTTCCTCTCTTCTGTACCATGTTGTGTTTGCTGGGAGCACTGATTAATCCCTTCCCACCCTCACTCTTTGAAGAGCAGCCTTCACTGTATGCATTAGGAGAAGCGGCTCCAAGGCTACAGCAAGCCAGAGCAATGTTTGAGAATGGAGCTGCCCACTAAAAATAATCTATTCCAATTCTGTATGGTTTCCATGTCACTCTTTGGCACTTGGTCAGATTCTGCCATTTTCATTTATTCTCAAAAGGTGTTATTTTTTACTATCTCTAGGATTTTTATTTCTGTAGCACTCTGTTGGGAGGGATGAGCACTAAACGTTTTGTTTGCACAGCATACACAGAGTGAGAGATGATTGCAGAAGTTCTACTCTAACCAGCCCTGGTGACACAGGGAAGGGAGTAAAGCATAAACTGAGGAAGGTTAGGTTATGACTTGAGTCAGGAACAGGCATAGTTATGTCAGCGTAAGATCCTACCCTCAGCTATGTGACACTGACCTGCCTACCTGAGTATACCACCTTTCCCTCTTTCAACATGCTGATGGAGCAGGTTCGTGTGAGTGTGCTGTAGTTTGCTTTCTGTAACATCATTTGAATCAGTTCATCCATCCACCTGGTATTGCCTGAATTCAGAATCACTCATGGGATGTTTCATTGGCAGAATGGATGGGGCAGTAACCTCTGGCAAGGTACATGATGATGATCTCCTGGGAACAGCAACATCTTCTACCAGCACAGCTGGATTTGTCCACAGCTGTGTAAACTTTGACTGGCTAAATCCAGCTAGTCAAAAATAGACTTCAAATCAATCCCAGGCCCCTTGAGCTCAAGTTGAGTGAAGTCTCCTCATGTCACACAGCCCTTCAGCTGCTCAGAATAGCTCCAGCACTCAAAAACTACTGAACATGCAACAAAGGAGAAGGGGGTATAAGGCCTTGTAAAACTCCAGTTTCAGTGCTCCCTTTTCCAAACAGAACTAATGCCTCTACAAGCAATTTGAATAAAAAGCTTTAAAACCATTGCAGTGCTTTAAGAGAGTGAACATGGTCGAGAAACAGTGAATGAAGTTAATAAATACAGATGTCTACACAAGAAGGCATCCTGCCCTGGGACTGGGTGGGCAAATAAGCACTTTTTGAAGGGCATTTTCCAAATGAAATCCTGAACAGAGAAAGCATGGGGAAATAAAACTGTATGGGCAGGTTCTCTCAGCTGTCAGCTAACCTCTTCTCACTAATGAAAGGAAGAAGTGGATGAAAAGAAAGGGAAATAAAACCATTTATGAAATACCCCAAGTCTAATGTTTAAGAGCTGTACTTGGAGGGTTATAAATCCCTTATGAGGCAGGAGAATTAGTTCCTTAGCTTGACAAAAGCCAGGTAAAGTGAAAACTATATTTGTGACCATAATAAGAAGGGGAAAAGGTGAGGAAAAACTAGAACCTGCATCTCCTCTGTGTTGTGAATACAGCTCATTCCGTTTTGGTGGAGTCACCAGGAAGATGTCCATTCTTTTCAAGCAATGCTGAATCAGATTAAGAGTGAAAAAAAAACAAACATGCAGAGACTGGAAGGAACATGAACCACCCCAAGTAAAACTCATCTGGAGCACATACAGGCACAGATGAAATTCCAGACTCTTTTGTTGGAAAATGTCTACTGAAGGAGTAGGGGGCATTTAGTGGGAACTGGCTTTTTCACAGCAGTATTCACCCATTATTATGCCAAGGATGATTTCCTTTTATTCAGAAAATGAAAAAGAATCTAAGAAAAATGTTGATGAAAAGGAAAAAAGAAATGTAATTGAAATATTTTCCACTGGAAATAAAGGAACAGAGCCATTTGCCTGCTGGCACTCAAGTGTGTTCACTCATCCCACTCAAACTAACCCTCCACATCCCACCTGATGCCTTTTATCCTCTACTGGAGACTGGCCTCCCAGCGTTGCAGTGCAACTCAACCCCCTGCCTGAGATCATAGGGAGAACAACCAGTCTTTCCAGTCTGCCCCAGCTCCCCAGGTATTTTGGCACAGTTTCACTGACACAGGACTTTTCACTTGCAGAGGAGCTCAAAACTGGAAAAACTTGAGATATTTGAGGTCACAACCAAGCATGTCAGCAAAGCTGAGCTGAAAGGAATCTTGCACAATGTCTATGTACTCAGTGCCAGGAAGCAGTTAGCTCTAACACCCCTCCAGTTCATTAGCATCAAATAGATTTATAAAGGAAAAAAAAGGGGAAAAAAAGAGAGAAGATTCCTACAGATCAATTGGTTTCTGTATATACATATCCCCTCTCCTCCCTGCAATGGTGTATCCCCCTTGCACCTAAATGCCATTGCCTCTGGAAAGGGTGTCTCCTTCAAATGAGGGATTACACTGCCTAATTGCCTTTAGCTATGGAAACACAGCATTCTGCTGGGTCTGCAGAGCTCCTTTAACATTCAGACCATCATCTTCTCAAGTGCAGCTGGTGTGTTTCTCAAGAGCCAGACTGAGCTGATCCCATTCTCTGGAAAAGGACACACATTGTTGCTCAGCAATGGGTGTGCTGGGAAGAAATTCTAGCTGTGGCAAGATTTCAGCAGGCAGTTGCAGTCTCCAGTAAAACTGATTTCAGTTGGCCAGAGCCAAGCCTTGTGTGTGTTCCTGGTGACTGTTCAGACAACCACAGTCCCCTGTGCTGAATGCACCTAGGTGTTTGCCCATTCCACAGAACATTCAGCTCTTTTTTGCTCTGAGGTCTGTCAGTGGGCATTACAGCCATATTCAGCATGTACCCATTTTTTTATGATTCAAAAAACTATACTGAACCTCACATGAAACCATCCTGTACAATGGTACAAGCTGTGGCCAGGTGATCATGAAATCCTGCTATGGGATTTGTTCTCTGGTGTGAAACACTGGAAAACAGCCATCTGGGTTTGTCAAGCTGCTGGACAGCCATATATAATAGCTTGTTATAACCACTCTATACAAAATGCAGTGTCATAGTAAAAACCAGCATTTGCAAAATTATTGTCAAACAGTCCAAAGTGCTCACACTGTCCCATACAAGAACTTCCTATCTTTTCTAGCAGCCTCTCTACACACTTGATGAGACATGAAAAATGTTCGTAATCATGTGCTTAAAGACTTTGGCCAGATTTTCAGCCAATTCACATAACTATATGTAATGGCCACCAGCTACATATATGGCAAGCACGCTGCTTGGTCAACGGCTTCACTGACTCTGACCCAGCAATACATATAATATTTTCAAAGAGTTTTTAATTGTTATAATTTTCAAGTGTCAAAATATTCTTACTGAACACAGACAGTATTCTCAAATTCCACCAAGCTCAAAAAGCATTTTGAACACCTTGTTTGGAGGTTATAAATAATCAGTACTTTCTTCAACCTCAGACAACGTATAAACTCATCCCAGCTATTTTCTACCCCAGTTACTCATTCAGACCATTTTGTATGCTGAACTGAGTCTCCAAATATAACTCTAAGCATGTAAAGTCAAGTGGATAAACAATTACAAGAGGTTCAAGTTGGGTTTAATGAAAGCTATATCATGTAGAAATCTATGGAAATCCAGCTCTTCACAGCTTTTGAAAAGTTGTATGGATAGGGAAGGTTTGGTTACTGTGTGAGTCCAAGCCTGACAAGAAAAAGAGAATAGTCTGTTGTTTAGCTGAACTGTGCACTGCAGCCCATGTCTGGCTTGCCTGAGCAAAAGAGGGTAACCAAAGAGTCCTTGTACTGCCCAGAGCTGTGAATTCTCCCCAACACCAGATGGGACTTAATTCAGCCCATGGAGTGGTGAGAAGATTCCAAAGCTGTTCTTTGCAGAAAAAATGAAACCCTTTCAACTGGCTACTCACAGCCTCTGGGCACTTATGAGTTTGTTTTCTTTATTACTTTGCTGTGAGTGAGCAGTATTTTCCTTCACCAAGTCACTTGCATTTTTTACTGACACATGTTAAAGCCAAGCTGACCAACACAAAAAAAACTGGGAGCTCTCTGGGCTAGTTGTAGACACAACAGTGATATGAAGACTGTTGGAGAAGCTCAGTTATTCCTTCCTGACACTTCATATCCACAGCACCCATTTGTGCATGAAGTCAAGCAGTTTTTTCCCTGAGTCTTCATTCCAAGATTGGAGTTTTAGGAAATGAAACCATGTATAATAATAATTCTATTCATTAAGGCTAAGGCTTGTAATGGTATTTAGCCATGAAAAGATGCAGCCAGTGGGATTTTCAAATTGCTTAAGTAGATTAGACATCTAATTCCCATTGACAGCCAATGGGAATTAGGTCCCAAACTCCCTTAGGCACTTTTATAAATCCTATTAGTTGTCTGTCTTTGTAGGCTTAAATACCTTTGTAAACCTGGGCAAAGGTGTGTCCCCATGCTCCTCAGGTTGCTTTTCAGGGTTTCAGTAACAGAACAAAGTAAGACCTTCTAGCTTATTGTACAGATCTCAAGATTTGGAGCATGAACTTCAAATCAGGTGACTCTTTGCTCCCTTTGGAACCTCTGATGTTAGAGCAGTAAACTTCCTGAGGTGTGTCCAGGGATTGCTCATGAGCGTTGACTGATTGCTGCTGTAGTGACCCTTTTATAATCAGTTGCCCATCCCCTCAGCACTGCTGGAAGATGTCATGGAGCCCAGAGCAGAGCCAGAAAGCTCCAGCCTTGTGGCCTTGAACCTAAATACTCAATAGCACTTCTCTTCTACTTAATGCTTCCATAAATACAGGTATAGGAGATTACAAGGAGGACACAGCTTACTTGAATTTTGCTGTGGCTACAGCTGGCTTCTGTGCCTCTGGCTGAAGAGTGCATGGAAGATGCACACAATACTAATGGAGTAAGCCGATTCCCTGGAAGCACAATGGTGCAATTTTTGAGAGACCATAGCCATGTTTTTTTCTGAGTCTACGAGAGTGTATCTTTTACTGAAATGGCTCTGTCACAATGTGAAACTAAGCAGGCTGAAGTGAAAGCAAACATTCGCCTCCTCTGAAGGGCTCCAGTGTGATCATGACAATGCCAGTTGAACCCTTCTCTAAGCTAGAGTAGTGCTGGTGACTATTTAGAAAATAATTAACTGAACTTTACATGACATTCAGATGTTTCTTGGCTCAAACACCAGTCTGTTCCTCTGCTGAATTTTAGGGATTCTGCAAACAATGAAAAATATTTGCTTAATGGTAGACTTCCATGCTATGTTCTTCTTGTGCCGAGTCATTATATCTGTGAAGACAGATGCTGAAAAGAATTTTACATAGAGAGACAGCTTTGCTACATAGATGTTGAGTGTGACAATGATTTGCCATAAAAATGAAGCAAATACAGAGTGCTTTTATGAAAATGTGTTATGTCACTGGGTTCAAAGACAGTTTCTTTGGCTCCCCAAAGAGATTCTTCAAAGCATGTGGAATTTTTACTTTGTTGAGGTAAAATTGCAAATGTAATGGCTATAAGTGTCAAACAGTCTTTGGCTCTGGTTGTATCAAGGGAAGAGTAGGCTTGACAGTGGACTTAAGCTTGCAAAGCCATGTGCCCCCCTGCATTTCCATTTAGATTGCTGGCTATGGATTGAGATCAAAGTGCTCACATAATCTTCAGAACAGTCAAGTTGTGGACACCTACTGCTGAGTTAGATCCAGTACCCTGTTTATATCCGTTCTTACAGTATGAATAAAACTGTGCTCAACAGTTTTCTCCCACTCTCAGCTCTGAAGCTGGGATGGTGTAGACTTGACGGTTGATGCTTGATCCTTCGTCACTGTTGCTTGACTTGATAGTGCCTGATAACTCTTATCCTGACAGTGGGTTCAAACTTATGTCAGGGTGACAGTGTAAACAGATGCGCTACATTTTCTCCCTGAAAATCTGAATAAGGAGAAACTTGTTGCTTAGCAGCCCAGAGAATGTTCCAAGACCAAATTGCCAGCTTGTAAAGAGAAAGTGAAAGGCAGACAGGTAATGAAAAAAGCTTGCTTGAAACAATGGGAGTAAAAAAGAAATTATATATTTAAAAAGTACAGCTTAGTCCCAAGGACATTTTCCTTTTTATTGCGGGGTGGAAGGGCAGATATCTGTGTGCATGTCCACACATCTGTGTGTACACAGTCCTGGAAGTGGAATTTCACATACCTGAGGGAAACTGCAATTCTGAGTTGTCATGAAAAACTGGATATTCAATTTTTTATGGAGAACAATGTCTTCTAAAAAGCAGTATGACAAACCTATGAAAACAGACAGACACAGGAGAGAACTAGATGGCTGGTAAAAGCAGCAAAGGTTTCATACTTGGCCATAGCAACTAAGTGGACTTATGAAACACTTGCACCTAATATCCATGTCCTTAAAAGCATCTGTTGCCAGCCACTGTTGCCTGTTTTATGCAAACAACAGTTGCAGTGTTTCGGTTTCACAAAGATGTTTTTGTTATGAAAAAAATCTATGTGCAGGTGCATCCTAAAACAAACAGCTCAGATGCTGTTGCTGAGGCTGGCTTTCATTTATGAAGCAGAAAATAAAAATGACCCAAAATAGATCTTTCACTAAGAAGGATTTATTCATGATCGTAACTGTGGCCATGCTGAAATCAAGAAGATGGCAAATAAAAAGTACACAGATTGTGCAAAGGATAATGCAATCTCAAAAGAAGAGAGATGGCACCTAGGAAATATTGGTATGGAAGGATAAACTCGAAGCAGCAGCTGCACACTAGACACTTCCTCACTCAAAATGGAAGACTGTCTAAATGACTTACAGCTTGCAAGCTTCTTACTTAATGGAGTCTTGACTGGGACTCACTGGACTAAACCATTTAACACAATCCTTTTAGCATTAAATAGCTCCTACTGCCAGTATCATAAAAATACCTCCAAACACAAAAGTATTCTTCATATGTACTCAATACAAACTGCAGTAGAAAAAGCCATCATGTTGGCCATCTCCTCAGATGGATTTGAGAAATCCTTTTGAATGACTTGTGCAGGATGTGCAGGATGCTCCAGAGGAGCTCAGAATGGCTCAGCACTTCTAACCAAGCAGGTTTGCAGGGATGTCCACACTAACAGCAGTTACTCAGTGGCAAAGAGCTAAACAGTTTTTGAAAGATCTGATTACTGAACGTCTCCCTTTTATTGGCCATGGGCTTTCTCCATGGATGGCTTCATTGGATGTGCAACAATAATTGAGTTTCATCCCATGGGTGAAGTCCATTTGGCGACTTAAGTGCAGTCACTTGTCAGGATGGATTTTTCCACAAATGTACATTTCTCAGGTTTGCATGTCTTTTGTCAATACCGGGGCTCTCCAAGGGACAGCACGTCAACTTCCTACACTCCTACATTTGACTGGTACTGAAAATCCGTCTGCTACGGCTCTCTGAAGTCTGTTTGATGGGGAAGGCTTTTTGACAACTCCTGCCTCTCCAGAGCTCTTATCTCTTTGTTTGTGTTGTGTGCTTTTTTTTGTACCCTCTTCCCAATAACAGAACCCTTTATTCAGGTTAGAAGCATTTTTATTCTCTTTTTCTGTTCTTGTCTTCTAAACCAGAACGGAGCTCCCAAGCTGATGAACTTTAACGAATAAGCACCTTGAAGCTTAAGGGCTGC
>JAOEHX010021720.1:11866-43291 GCA_025448015.1 Bolborhynchus lineola | reverse complement strand
CAATTTTTTTTTTTTTTTTTAATTTCAAAATTAGATGCTGAAGTCAGTCATACAAACTTACTTAGAGTTTTGGGGAAGAGTATTTCAAACCACTGTAAGTTACACACTGTATGAAATACATGCGTTTGAAAAAAAATCAACAGGATATACTGTATTTTAAACTACTCAATAATGCCTGAGTCCAGGTTGGATTTCTTTGAATTAAATGGAATGTATGCAATTAGTTTTATAAATAAGTAGTTTTTACTGTGGTAGAGTGTAAATAAGTTGCTATTACTTCAATAGCAATGCTTTGTATTTTAGATGCACCAGAGGTTGTAACTTTGGAGATAGTTGGACACCATGAAGAAATTGAAACAGAAATAGGTATGAAATCAGTACAAGAATCTTTGTGATAGCTACTGCATATATATGCTTTTTTTCTGATCTCTTTATGGATGATGTCCTGGTTAAGTGCAATCGAATCAAGAAATCTTTGATTCTCCTAGATCAGATCCATCCTTACATCTGGTTATGTTTTTGTTTTGTCAAATGCATTCCATGATTGATATACAAGTGCATTAAATGCGCTCTTTTATAGAGGTAAAAGCTGATGTTGCTGCTATGACCAGCAAGAGAAAGTGGTGGTGATGATAAATCATCTCTCCATGGATTTCTTCCGTAGCTAGCTAACCCCAGAGAGTAATGTGTGAAAGACATACAGTTTGTTCAGTGAACACCAATAATGAGTAATTCCCTTAGTGGCTGACTTAGTTGAGGATGTTATTCTGCAGGGAAATGAGAAATGTAAGGTCTGACAGTCCTGGTAATGTGAGCATGAAGATCTATCACTGCTTCACAGAATAGGTCATATTGTCAAAAGCCAAGACCTTAACTGTGCTTTTGGCTGGGAGTAGGTTAGATAACATGGTCTGCAGCCTTCACACAGTGTTGGACAGGATCCAGGATTTTATGAGACTGTAATTAACTTTTAGATCATCTATAAAACATTCTGCAGGGGCTACGAACTCCAAAACAGAGAACAGCTCATGGGATACATTGCCTGGAAAGCTGTCATTTTACTGTTCTGTGAATGTGAGTGCTCCTTCTAACTAGATCCTTTAATGTTATGCTTTGTTTAGGTAAAGAAGAGATACTAAATTGCACAGGATTCTTGGGTTATTATATGCCAGAAGATGCCAGCCTCTACTGGTTAATTAATCAAGAGTTTCCAGAAAAATGCACAGGTATCCGTGGGAAAGACCCTTCAATATGTGAAGAAGAATTAAAAAAATTACAGTAGGTTTCCTGAAAATACTGCATTTTTGTTTGTATATGACAATGTCCTGCACTTTGTGGAACTGCAAAATCAGTAAGACCTCAGTCTGAGGTTACTTCAGAACCTTCTCCTCAAAATCTGCCTCTCAGCTAGTTGTAAGCTTCTTTATAGGTAGGGTTGCTAACACCATTCCTTGTTGCAGGCTGGGAACCAAGTTCTATGTCACAAGGCTACTACAGATTAAACAAGTAACAGATAAGGACATGCATCATAATTTCACCTGCATGTTGCAAGCTGATGAAAGAACACAAATAAAAATAGTGAAGCTGAAGAAAGGTACAGTATAATCTGTGAATAATGCTTCTCATAAGTAATTACTAACTGTGCCAGCCTTCTCAGTCCTGACGGCAGGGTACTGATTTCAGAACATCTTTCCAAGTATGTTGGTGTGCTTACGAAGGGCCTGGCCCATTTAGTGCTGGACCTAACAGCCCCCTGGGTGATTCCTCCTGCTCTGAGACAGAGGCAGCAGGAGTTGCTGCTATGTCTGCTAGAGCAGCTGTGTGAGGGATCCATAGTTCAACTCTGGTGCTGTGGACACAGATGGGGAGGCTGAACTGTGCTCCAGCTGACAGATCCCTGGGTGGTGCTTTGTTAGATCCCATGACAGAATGTTCCCTGTCCTTTCCTGATTATTAGATTAGTGGGATCATGGGGGTTAACTAACCAAAGTTTGGTGCAGCCCGAAGTCTGTTATTTGGATCACTTTGCCTATTAAGCAGCAATAAAATTCCCCTTCCCCTCCCCCCCCGAAAGGTCAGGTTTTTATATTCCTGATAATGCCTGAATTGTTCTGGACCATGGTTTCTCTCTGTCAGGGACTCTATCCTTCTAGCTATGGAAAGCTGACATCTACCGTATAGTACTACTTCACATTTATAGTCCAGGCAGCCTGGAGTTTTGTGGCAAATGGGCATTCTCATTCCCTTGCATCACTCTCAGACCTTTCCATGGTGTACTGGGAGCAAATATGTGAAAATAGACTAGTTGAAACATGTTGCATTTTATAAACCAAATGAAAGTCTGACTACAGTGAGGATGACTTCACTGTGCCTTCACAAAGACTTCACATATTTAAGGGTTAAAAAACTCTAATTTGAACTTAAAGGTAACAGAATAATTATTAAGGAAAAAAAAGGATGAAAGAGAATAGAGACAGAAGGGAAAAAAATTATCTTGGTCAAAAGGATTAAAGGGATCATTGTGGACTTTTATGGATAGAAGGAGACAGGGGTGAAAGGTGGAGAATACCAGGAAACAATAAAGAATCTGAGAAAACTTATCATAAAAGGAGGTGACCACCAGTTTGGGATGCTTTACTGTATGTCAGTCTTGATCCCACATACATCATAAATGAACTCATTTATGTATGTGGTGTGTGCGTGAATGCATGCAAGGTTGTCCATCCAGTTTTTAGAGTAATCCATGTTCTGTAGTTCTCCAGCTCAGGACAAATGTCATGCATATGTGCTTGAAGTATCAACAGGAAAGGATTCACACCAGCGCTGTGATTTTTTGGGGGTGACTTTAAGATGCCATCAGTACTGAATAATCCTTTAATCTTGTCATATAATACCTTTTGCTAAGGCTGTAATTTCCTGGGTATCTGTTTTACAGGGGACATCCGAGATCTGCCTGTGCACATATTTACAACAGGAATGGTTCTTGCTGTACTATTTCCATGTGTTGCTCTAGCTGCAGTGTTTGTCTGTGTGATGTTTAGAGTCGACTTAGTTCTATTTTACAGAAACATATGTGGAAGAGATGACACTGCTAGAGGTATGAGTTGGCTAATGTTGATATTGGAATAAGTGTATCGATTAAAAATAGTTTCTGGTAGGTTCTCTGAAACAATCATCTGAGGAACAGACAAAATAAATCCAGGAGTTTTGTGCCTAGAAACAGCAAAGAATATGTAAAAGAGAACTTGATGGTCAGGTGCTAAAATAAGTTTGTTATACACCTGGGGCAGTAACAGCAAATAAACACAGTGAAGAAGCTGAAGGAGCAGGTAGTGGAAGGGATGTGGTTAGATGCAGTTCAAATGTGCTCTGTTTTGCCATATTCTTCATCACAAAAGTTGATGAAGGTGGAGCAATTTACAGTTATCTATCTGTAAAGAGGATGAGCACTCTGGAGTTGTCAGACAGGCAGATTGGCATAAATTTGTTTTAAATTGGTTAAAATGCTTCCTCGACTGTAGAGACCATTGCAGTGTTTATATGTATAACATCACAATGTTTGTCACTAAAAGCACTTCAGAGCAGGTGGGCACACTACCAGTAATCTACCAGGCAGCATTGCTGTGACCTTCAGTTAAGGAGCAAGTCTAAGAGTCACCCAGTTCTGGGTATAATTTTTCTGAAATTGGCGTGAAAAAAATTGCTGTATACATATCCTGATTTTCTTAGCCTTCCTTATTCTCTAAATCAGCTTGAATCTGCTGCAGTGGTTGGCATGTCTGTCAGTATTCTTTATCTATCTGCTGATGTTAGCTATCACTGTGCACACTGGTTTACTGGGAGTATCTCCAACAACCTGCACTATGTCACCCTGGAGGAACTGATTGTCTTGATATCAGGCAATGGATTTCGTACTCCTAGAGCTCTTGCATGTGTAATGTTTCGTGGACTTTAGTTTGTGCTTTGTTTTATGAATGATGTGTATTAAAATATCCAGAAAGGGAATCAAAGAAGTACTGTAAGCTGCAAAGCTGTGTGTGTCACTGTATCAATTCAGATAGTTTTCTATGGCAAACCTGAATTAGGTATCACTCAGTGTGGTAGACCTGGCCTTTGAATTGTTCTTGGATTTCATGTTTGTAAATTAGTGCTGAAAGCATGGCCAGATATTGTATACTCTTATAATTGAAATAATAGATTGGTTTATTCTCTTCTGCCAGTATCCATTCTACAGAACTACTTGATAGTTTTGCACAAAGAGTAAAACAAATGTGGGCATCTTCAATCTCACTTAAATAGCATTCTTAACGGGTTACAGGCAGAGTTTTGCTTCCCTTAATTTTCTTTATCATCACACATGTGACATTAATTAGTTAAATTAATCTGATTTTAAAAAAAAACACCTTAATGTAGGAGGGGTCTGTTATTTTCAAATATTTGCCCAAGGCAATTAGAATCTTTTGTATCAAATTTAAATTGATTCAGATTTTTTTTTTTTTTCTGTTTGTTTATTTCAAGACTGTTTGGGGTATCAAAAGAGTTTTCAGGTGATTAGGTACTGAGACAATTACTTTGAAAATGAGAGCGGTGGATCAGATCCTGTATTTCTAATGGTTCCTAACAAGACAACAATTGGTGATTTCTTTCCAGATGGAAAAGAATATGATGCATTTGTGTCTTACTTGAAAGACTGTGTTTCTCCTACTGTAGAAGAGAGAGAATTTGCTTTGAAGATACTGCCCATGATACTGGAAGAAAACTTTGGGTACAAGTTATGTATATTTGAGAGGGATGTATCCCCTGGAAGAGGTAAGTGCATTGAATATTCTTGTCATTAAAAAGGCATGTCATTTTCTCACAAAGGTAAAAGTGTGTAATTGGAAGGAATTCTCTCAAATGTGCTGTGCATTTTACATTTGATCTAGACTATGTGCATGCAATGTTCACATGCACACATTTTACATGTTTTATAGATATTTTTATGAATTCATGTACACCTAGACATACACACACACATATCTTTAATTACACAGTACCAAGATAAATGGATGAAGACGCTAACATGGAGGAAGATAAAGTGAGAATACAGATGTCAGATATTTCACAGCAGCAGTGTACTTGCTGTGCTTTTGCTGAGAGAGGTGCCTACGAATGAACTCTCTTTTAGTGCACCGAGCAGCTGGCGTCTCTGGTGCTAGGTATTAGATAACTTGCATGTTTTTGCTGTATCTTCAATGTGGTGGTTGAAACCATTTTGTGAGAGTAATGGGTGTCATAACAAAATGGAAATGTGAACATAGAATTCTGTTTCTCTAAATGGCCTATGGATAGCCTTTTGCAGGTGCTTGGAAAAAAGATACTAGAGGATTCAATTTAGTCCAAAGATCTAATTGAGGGATAGGATTTAATTGCTAAAAACACAGAACAGTAAGGTCAGTCAGCTTTCTTCAGGCAGCATCTTGTCTCCTTCTATTAATTCCTGACATAGTTTTTAATCTGAGAGGTACCACATCTCTCCTAGTAAATATTTTTTTCCAGTTATTCTCTCCCTTTAGGTACTTAAAAAAAAGGTTTTCTGAAATGTTCAATCTGATTCTTTCAATAGTTTCAACTTATTTTCTTTTCTCTGGTCTGATCCATTATGAATATAGAAAACAGAATATTTTCTTCTATTTATAGGACCTTTGGTGTGTTGCAATACTCCTGTTAGCCTCTTTCTCCTCTCAATTTTCTCTTCAGGTTACTCCCACAATTTGCTTTGCTTTTCCCTACAGGGTATGTTTACTAGATCTCTGGTCTCTGTAGACTGTGTCCCCTGGTGCTGAAGCAAGCACAGGAAGCTGTGCATGAGAATTCAGTTTGGTACTTGGTGGTTTGAAGGGTATCACTGTTTGATTTCATTCATCGCTTGGCATGACAAAAGTCAGGGGATCTGAAACACAATTGTAACTCATTCTGTCATCACATGCTCGTCTTCTTAACCTTGGATTACTGGCAATAGATTTGGGTATTCTGTGATGTAAAGGAAATAGTAACCTGAGGGTTACTGAATATTTAGAGAGAGGTTGTTGTTGGTGTCTTTCTGTGGAATCACTCCAATAGTATCTGTTATAAAAGAGCAAAGAGACGTCTCATTGAAGGAAAAGTACATTCTGCTGTCACCTTGTATCCATCTGACTACCAGTAGCTGTCTAGGATCGCTGGAGACTGAATATGGGTTTGTTTGCTTCAGAGAACAAGCTTTGGCCACAACTGAGCTCATTTTTACAGACTCTTAATCTACAATGCATATTAATCTTTCCATAGGGACAGAATGCTTACATGTCTCCTCTATAGGAGCATTATAAAGGGAGCATTTTTGGTACATATCTGATTGTTAATGGATAAGTCAATTCAGTGCTTATCCTTTCAATTTAGTTTAATAATGCGTTATCTTTAATTTGCAGCGGTTGTTGATGATATCCATTCATTCATTGACAAAAGCCGAAGATTAATCATTGTACTAAGCCAGAACTACATTTCTGACAGAGCCATATATGAACTTGAAAGTGGACTGCATAAAGCCCTAGTTGAAAGAAAAACTAAGATCATATTAATTGAATATATGCCAATAAGTGACTACAGTTTCTTGCCAGAATCACTGTCTCTTTTATCATCAAAGAGGGTTGTGAAGTGGAAAAAGGATAAATCTCTTCCTGTGAATTCCAGATTTTGGAAGAACCTTCGGTACCTGATGCCAGCGAAACCTACTAAGAAAAACACCAAAGGGCACTGTAATAATCTTGACATAGGCTCACAAGGCGCTCAACCGTGGACTGAGGGCTGTGACTTTAATGGAGTTGTTTAACAGTTCTGAAGGCAGAAGACTGTGCCTTTTTCTAACTACTAGAAAACACAAACTGCACACTTAACTTTGGAAAGACAGTGTTCAGAAGAGGCCAAGTCTGGGATCTGAGAAGAATGTAGAAATTGCTACAGTGGCCAAGATCCCAGAGAGAGTTTACTTAATAACCTGCACAAGGAGCAGGAATTCCATTCTGCTTAGGATTTGCCACATGGCACAAATCACAATGCAGGATTTCATATTTTTCAGTAATGTAGGATGATATGAATTATACTTGCATACATTTTGAAGTCCCTCAATAAATATATCTCTATTTGACACGTATTATTATTTAGATGCTTTTAATTTTGTATTTTGGATTTTCCTAAGGACCTTGCTTGGGAGCAGATTCAAACAGCTCCTACCCTATGGATCTTTGCATGCGTGTTTTGGGCAATGTCAAGCAGAAAAATCAAATGAAAACAGAAAAAAGGAGGCTAGAAAGAGTTAGGGCAGATTTGGTCCTGCTAGCAGTATTTGCTACTGAGTTGTACGTAGTCTGGACAAGCCAAATGGGACTGATTTGGATGAATGGTAAAGACTGTTTCCATCCTGATCACTGAGAATGCTGTAAATGCTCGTTTTGGTAGGGAGAGGAGCAGGCTGAGCTGGAGATACTAGTTTTTTGTCTAGAAATCTATGTGTCACATCCAGATACCAGTAGACTGTATAACCTAATACAAAATGGACAGAGGTTCATGTTTAGATGTTGTTCAGACACCTGCTGTGACAGCAGAACCAACACCACTGACTCAGTGTGGAGATAATCAGAATGGAAAATTTCTTACCCACTGGTGTTAAACATAGCTGGGCAGAGGAGGAGGTGACATGTTAATGTGTCAAGGCAGAATAGTACCAGAATACTAAAGAGATGTAGCCTCCCAGCACTATAAGACTACACTACATGCACACTGTGATGGTTCATTTTCCCTCCCTGTTTCTTGGTGGCAAAATGCTTGAGAGAAAATGAGATGGACAAGGTAAGACTGAATTTCCACAGGGGTGGGGAGGCACAATTTCCTGGAACTATATCATCAGATATGCTATCTGTGTGTGAGTAGAGAGGGAGGAGAGAGAAAGGAAGCAGGGATGGTACTTTGGAACCACCCTTTACCCTTTCCTTTATAAACTTACTCTAGCAGCAAAGGGTAAATATGACCCTGGGAAATGAGGCTGCTTTTCAGCATATACATAACTTTTACAAAAGAGGAAAGGGTGAATTGGAGCAGAGGCTCAGCCAAATATTTGGTACTATTTGATAGGATTTTCATCCAGTCTAAGTAACCAGTATCACATACCACTCAGTCTTTTGGCAGCATGGTTTTCAAAACTTTATGTAACTGGTGCTTCTGTTGTATTTTTAAAATCTGCTCTTAAAGTTGGACTGCTCTCTTTTTTGAACACAATAAACCCATTACTTTGACAGTACAATAGTGGGGACTTACAATGAATGAGTAGACACATTTTGTGTCCTTAAGATATGTCTTTGGGAAAGAACCATCTTTTCTGTCTGACCATCTGAGCAATGGCTTAAAAGCAGCATACCTTGACTTTATCTGTGTTGCACTTTACAGTTCCTTCAAGGAAAGAGGAAAAGACAGTGCTTCTTTTTCTAGGCAGAAACGACACCTTCAAAAAGCTGAACTCTTTATAGTGACATTTACAGATATACATTGGAGCCTTTTGTAATTCATAAACCAGCCATATATTTGGTATTGGGGCAAAACACAAAGTATTTCAGGAGACAGTCATCAAATTTAATCATCAATGGGCTTTGCTCTGGAAAAAGCAGAAAGCTAAGTACACTTTGGAAGTTGAGAATACAAATCCTATATCTCCCAATGCTCAGAACCCAAGAGAATCAAGCATTAGTACTGGCCATTGCATAAAGGAATATGTACATAAAAAAAGGCAACATTGAAGTCTGCTGTTCTAGAGCAAAAAACCTATTTTTAGCTTCTTGTGGAAATAGAGTAATTAACCCAATGTGCAGTAAGAAGAGTGAACTTCACGCAAAAAGAAAGAAGTCCTACTGTTCCTGAAATGACTGGTGCAAACTGCTGGGCCTGTATAATTTGCGACCTATTTTTGTTGTTGTATTTTGTTGTTGTATTATTGCCACAATATTTTTCAACCCCTACTGAGATAGGGAGAACTGGGATCTGAGTGCTCTCAGACGCTTTTATGTAGTTTGAGTCATTGTGGAGCCTGTCTCTTTCAGGGGTTTCACATCCACACAGGAAGCCTGCAGGAGGCTGCACTGTGTGGGACTGTATATGCTCAATGCTCTGCTGCTTAGCGGGGCCAAGGTGTCAAAACACAGATAGCCCACACTGATCAGGACTTCTCTTTCTGCCGAAACTATGACTGCGGTAACCAACAAGGCTT
Source organism: Bolborhynchus lineola (assembly GCA_025448015.1). Taxonomy (NCBI): domain Eukaryota; kingdom Metazoa; phylum Chordata; class Aves; order Psittaciformes; family Psittacidae; genus Bolborhynchus; species Bolborhynchus lineola. The sequence continues at coordinate 34,020 of JAOEHX010021720.1, read as the reverse complement.
AACTGGAAGGACGCACATAGAAAGTAATAGTGTGTCACAGCCTCCTTATAATGCCAATTTTCAGTGGGTGTGGAAAGCAGCTGAGAGGCTAGGAGTAAGGAGAACTAGACTTTTATAGTGGATATTACGCAGTATTGAACAGAATTGTGGTTCCTTTGTAGATTTCAGATATTACACTTTTTTTTTTTTTTTTTGAACCACCCAGTATCAGCATTTAGGCAAAAAAAAAAAAAAACAAAACCAAACCCCTTTTACCCTTCCTCCTCTTAAATGAAGCAAATTAAAAAATCCAATGCATTTCTTCACACAACGCAAATACAAAATTTTTAGAACCCAAAAGGCTTTGATTTTTTAACTAAGGGCAAAGTATTTTCCCCTGTTCTTTTTACAAGAAAGTTACCAGGAAATTTTGAACCTAACAGAACTAAACTGAGAAAGGAAGGGATGATGACAGTGAGATAAAGGAAATTCCTGTAAAGGAAGTAGACTCAACACAGTGCACAGCTAGAACTAACCACATTTCTTACCATATAGTGTAGGATGTGCAGGTAAGATTTTCAGATGATAATTTTTTTTTTTTTAATTGTAGTTTTTATCTTCAGATTTTACCCTACCCCATCTACTTCATAGGTGAGTTGATTTATTATATTTGAATGTGCATTTTAAAGTAAATCAGTTTTAGTTACTTGGTCAGACAAAATGGTACGGTCTAGTAAGTAGCTTCAGTAGGGCTTTTTTCTGTGTGATTATTACTGATCTTACTCATAGATTCAGATTACGTTTGGTTTTCCAGTCTTTTAAGTCCAGTACAAGACACAGGAGTTGATAGCTCTGATGCTGAATGAAGTGATTTTAATCGGAACAGGAGTAGTAGATTGTAAAATTGTGGTATGCCACTCTGTACTAGGCTTCAGAGATATCATGAAACTTGGTGCAGCTCTCAAGAAGTTGATTTCTTGTGCTTATATTTTATATAAATACACACAAACTGCTATGACGTGGAGATTTATTGCTTTTTTGTGAGGGTTCCTTAAAAGTTTAAACATATGCAAAATAATACGGTTTTTATTCTTCTCTTGTACATTGTTTTACCACAGGAAGTTATGTTAAGGTCACATTAGTTTCCTTTGTATATGAGTTTCCAACTAAATGGCATTCTAATTCCCTACACTAAGGATATGGTAGTATGGATGTGTACATGAAGGAGGTGGTGCAGAGACTCTTGGTAATATGTTGCCCAGAGTAGAGTGCTTTCTTTTTCTTGCAGATACTGACCAAGATAAAATGAGTCACTGATTATATCAAGTTACTGATTCATCTTCAGACCCTGTGCAGTGCACTGGATGGTCAGTTAAAGATTATCCTGCTTCAAGTACCCTGCCTTTGGTAATTGCTGTCTGCTTCTGTTATGAATTTGTCTTCTTGTCAAAAACATTTGCACAACACTTCATAATTTCATGTGCTACTGTACTTCTTAAGCACTATAAAAATTCAAAGATTCCAAAGTTCTCTAATAAAAGTGTCATCAATTAGCAAAAAAAATTGGCAGTGGTGTATTTTCCCATGGCTAGCAGAAGAAAACTAAAAATTATACAGATTACTAACCAAAGCTATAACATTCATTAGCTAACCCTCTCTTTTGCACTTCTTCCACATTTGTGTTGACTTTTTGAGCTTGGAGAGAATATTGTTAGCATGGCAATAAACTGGAAAGCAGAGAGATTATACATCACTGGCATTATTAAATACATTTTGAATGGTCACTTGTTTTGCTACAGGCAGCCTGTGTGTCTCCAAACAAATGGGCAGCTGGGAAGTAAATGCTTCCACTGCCTATCTTGTGCTGCTTGCTACCAACACTAGTATGCCTGTCCTGGTTTTGTCTGGGATGGGGTTATTTTTTTTCCTACTAGCTGGTATGCTCCTGTGTTTTGGATTTAGTGGGAGAGCGATGTTCTAGCTGTTGCTGAGTAACGCTTACCCTGATCAAGGAACGTTCAGTGTCCCATGCTCTGCCAGCGAGGAGGGGCAATAGGAGCTGGGAGAGAACAAAGACAGGGAAGCTGGCCCGAATTAGCCAAAGGGATATTCCATATCACAAAATGTCATACTCAGTGTATAAACTCTGGTGTGTTGATCAGGAGCCAGAGCTTGCTCTTTAGGGACAAACTGGACATCAGTCAGTGGGGGGATGAACAGTTGTGTTGTGCATCACTTGTCTTTACAGAGTTTTATTTCTCTCTCTCTTTTTCCTATTATTATTATTTTTATAATTATAGTATTTTATTTTACTTCAATTATTAAACTGTTCCTATCTCAAGCCATGGGTTTTAACTTCTGATTCTGCTCCCCAGCCCACTGGGGAAGGAGAGTGTAAGCCAGCAGCTGAGTGGTACTTATGTTGATGATTGGGTTTGGACCATGACAGTGTCTTTGCCACATGGGCTGTTAGGTGATATAACTCATACTTTGTTTTGTACAGTATTAGTAGGGATAGAGATGAAGCCCTAATGAATGCCAGAGGTCTTTGAATGAGAGAGGTCTTTGCAGTTGTCATAAACCCAGATTCAAGAGTAAAAGGATCCATTGATCCTTTTACAGTGGATAAATCTTAAAGTTTATGAGGGCTTCTGCCCAGTGCTGCTGGGAAACTGTCTCTTTGTTCCAACATTTGTATTGGTCAGGAGTTTCAGGATGATTTCAAAAGATGAATGGGGTGATGACAGTTGGTGGCAACCAATCTGTTACAAAGCACCAGGATCCATTAAGACAAGTGAGTTAGCCTACTCAATGTGACCTCTGAGTGTAAAAATAGATCATTCCGTTCACTTGCAAGGAACAAAGATGTGCTGAAGAGAATGATGACTAAAGTACTCCTCTCTACACAGTACAGCCGCGTGAAAAGGTGCGGAGTGGGAGTTCTTTTCACATCTTTTGCTAGGTCTGTGTGCACTGGATTCTCTCTTGCTGCCTGCCTGTATGAGTGGCGTTGGATTTGCATGAGGTGCCAACAGACAAGGGACTAGCCTTTGCCTGACCTTTCTTTTTTTCCTCTGGGTTGACTCAGTGCCTCTCTGGCAGATGTGCAAGTGCAGAGTCACTCTGTGGCCAAATGTAAGAAGGAAAAAGCTCCTTGAGGTCTCAGTTGCATAACATGAACTTCAGCAACGCACATGGCCTTTACTCCTGAATAAGGCACTCCAGACATATCAATCACAGGCACTGACTATGTTCTTACTAAATATGCAAATTAAGGCATAACTGATAAATATGTACGATTGACAGCCTGCCTTTACTCTAGCCCTGTGGTTGAGAAGGCTGTGATATACAGATGAAACCTCTTAGTAGGAAGGACAAAACACTTAATGCAGTAGCGTTTGGGGTTTCATCTTGTATAGGATGCTGTAATATAGGGGTCTGGGTGCAGCTGAGTGCTCTGAGGTCCTGCTCCCAAATTGCTTGGGTGTTCCCAGTCTCAGCTCAGAGATAGTATACCACAGAGCTGATACCTCATGGTGGTGTGCATGTTACCTTGTTGAGCAGGTCTCTGCTAGGGTCATCCAGGCAGTGCAACACAGGACTCTGGCGCAGAAGTGAGGTCTGATGCTGTACATACCGGTAAGTCATGGCATAGAAAGGGTTTTTTAGGTTGCTCTGCAGTCTCTAATGGATATCTTATGGTATATCCATTTTAGCTGGTAATAAATACCAATAGGAGCATGTCTCTTGGGTGAATGAGTTAGAATCAATGACCTGGAGTTCATACAGTATGTGCTCTTAGGGTTTTCCTTCTGCATAGCTCTGCTCCAGTCCCCTGGACTCAATGCCAGTTGTAGCTGCAGAGCATTTTTAGATTTGGTAATCCCAAAGGAATCCAGTTTACACTTTCTGAGCCTGCTGGCCTTCAGAATAAAACAAATCGTCATTGATTGTAGTGCCAGTTATGCCTTTCTTAGTCTGTTGCTGATGGTTGTTATTAGCTAAAGGCATATTTTGTTATTTGATATCTTATCTAGCATCTTAGAGGACAGGTTCCTCTTCTAATAGCAGGATCTGCTGCAAGACCTGCATTTCAATTCCAGATGTGGAACTCTGCATTGCTGTAAACTCAGGAATCCCTCTGTAAGCAATTCTATGCAAGATATATTTAAAGAGGATGTTCATATTCTTGAATACCATTTATTCTTCATTTGTGTGAAATAGTATGAATAGGAAGAGTGCTGCAAAACCCATTTAAAAAGGCACAATACCTAGAAAATACTGTCTGTAAGTTTTATTGAGCTACATAATAAGATATGTAATTGCCTATCTATGTTACTGGAGTATTATTTGGAAAAAAAAAATCTGTCTTCCTCTTTTACAGAAAGCAAGATGATTCTTAACAAAAATATCTCAGAACATCAACCGAAATTGATAAAGAAAGTCGTGCTCACTTTGTGCTGGATCCTGGCACTGTTTGTCAATGGGGCAGAGGTTAGAGAGGTTAACTTTTTAGGTAAGAGGCTGCTTTGGTGAGGTTTGGGGTTTATGGTGCTTTCTAATGGCTGAGAAAAGTTGGATCTGCATTTTTATATGCCTTCATGAATTTTCCCTGCACCTGTTTATACTCATGTAAGGCAAACAGCTGTTTCTAGCCTTTCTGTAAACTTTTTAAGTGTTGGTAATATGATTTACTGTAAATAGGGTTCAAAAATCAGTTCCTTAATGAAAAGAAAAGGGCAAATGTAAAGGAGAATTTCTGAGAACTAAATGGAGCAAATGTTTCTGTAACTCCTCGAAGTGTCCAGCAGCTGGTCCAAGCCCACACAATCTATCTAGAGGAGCTTGATCCATTCAGTCCACAGAGAGAAACCAAAACAGAGAGTCCCCCAGATGGGCAGGCGAGGAACTGAAGATTTCATGCTGTCCCTTCTGCTGAAGTGAAATCCTACCATATTCTCAAGGGCTACCACATCTTGACAGGCTGGAGGATTTACACAGCAAAGTCAGTCAGCCTTCAGAGAATTTGGGGGTAGGTGACCACAGCTTTTGGCATCTAAAAATTTGTTTAATTTTAGAGACAGTAACTGAAACGTAACAAGGGAAAGAATTGAAAGTAGCATGAGAATAAGGAGTCAACCTTACACAAAATAGGGAGTATGGTGGGCAGGCTCTGCTTCTTCAGGCTTATGCTAGTCCCTTCTCCATTAAGATGAGGAAGGCTAGAAAAGCTGCATCTGTTTTCCTACAGAGTTGAGGTTTAACAGGTTAGGACCCATTTGAAATATTCAGTTCTCTAAAAATCATAAGCTATTTTCACATTAGGTTTTTTAAAAAAGGCTTAATAAACCTCTTTAAACCTTTGATGAACTTTTGAAATCACCAGCAAATTTCATGTTTAAGGAAATCAATTCTCTAATTCTCTATTAGCCCAGCATCTGGTCACATAAAATTATTTAACAAAAAGGAAAGTTGTATTTTTGTAGTATTCCTAATTATATTTTTAAAACATGATGACTGTGTGTTCTTGCAGGTGGTGATAATACTTTATTGTCCTGCTTTTCAGGATGTTCCCATGTTGAACCTCAAATGTGGTATCGTGCAATTAGCGGTGAGGAATTTGTTTTACAATGTGCTTTACCAGATAGAGATGCTACCCACATTTATAACAACTCACTTCCAAAACAACATAAGGTGAAATGGTTCTGGCAAAAAGACAAAGAACCACTGAAGGCTATTAAGGAAAGCTCTAATTCTGTTCTCCAAGGGGATGCACTTTGGTTTAAACCAGTAAGGGACAGTGATTCCGGAGTGTTCATCTGTATGATATGGTATGTAATGGAACAATAGGCTTTTATTTCTATACATGAATAATTGTTTTCTTTTGCTTTGTTTTCTGTATTAAATGTCTATCTTTTTTCCTGCATCACTCAGGGGAAAAATCCCATGTCTCAAAATTGTTTTGGATGTTCAAACGAAAAAGTTGGCAAAATGTTCAGGTTATGACACAAGCACACTTTATCTTCTGGCTGGCAATGGGAATTCAATAACTTGTCCTGGAACAAAATGTTACAGCCATATAAAAAAGCCAGATGTAAAATGGTACAAGGTAAGAGTCACTATCTTGAGCATTCAAAAAAGCTCAAGAATTCTTGTTTGGCAGACAATGCAGCCTGAAAAGTTAAACCCAAAAGTAGAATCTTGAATTGCTATATACCAAGTTGGCATGTAGGAGTTTTGATGAAATTTGCCACATGCAAAATATCATTCCACAAAAGAGAAGACTAGAAATGTTTTCTCTCCAGTGGATTTTTTTCAGGAATTTGATTAATGGAAAATTCTTAGTGGTCTTAGAGAACATGAATACACTGAGTTGAAAAATAAGGGTGCTCTTCAAAAATTAGTGGGTTTGGATCATTTTAATAGAACAGTGTTGTCAATCTCAGATAATTCAAATCCATGATATATTTCTCATGAAAGAACATAAAAATATTTTAAAAAGAATTTATTTATAAAGAGAAAAATTCAGTCTATCAAAAAATGATACTTTTTGTTGCTCTTTAGTAATAGTTTAATTTAGATTAGATTCATGATTTCACATTTCTCTCAAGAAATCACAAATTTAAAATATTTTTTAATGGTAATCACATTTTATAGACCAAATTATTATTTTTTTTATATAACTGATGAATGTCCTCAGATTCCTAAAAAATTTTTTTTTGTGATTCAGTGTAATGAGCTTGGCTTAGCTTTACTGCTATGTTAATCCTATCCAAATACCCTAAAGTATAATTTAATAACAGCAACAGCAACAAAAAGGACTTCTAATTCCTTGATATTTTTTTTTTTCTTTTTTTAGGATGGTCATCAGATAAAACAGAAGAAAACCAGAAAAAGCCTAAAGCTTAAGCATAATGAAATCTACGTGAATCCGACATATGACAAAGATGCTGGAATATATGTGTGTGATTATGTTCTATATGACAACACTACCAAGTGGACAATGAGAACAACAGTCATGGTAGAAGTCATCGGTGAGTAATATAACGACTCAGAATAGAATACCTGGAGTAAAGTCTGTTTTCTCTATTCTTTCCTACCCTATTTATGTCTTTTGTTCAGGCTCTTCTGAAAAATCCATAAACTGAATTTGCTACATGATCATTAAAATCCTCTTCCACATATTCTGAGGACATTGTTCAATTAGAACCTTCAATTATAGAGTCGTAGAATGGTTTGAGTTGGAAAAGACCTTATGATCATCTAATTCCAACCCCCTGACATGAGCAGAGAAATCTTCCACTAGACCAGGTTGCTCAAAGCTCCATCCAACCTGGCCTTGAACACTGCCAGGTATGAGGCATTCACAACTTCCTTGAGTACCCTGTTCCAGTGCCTCACCACTCTCACAGTAAAGAATTTCCTCCTTATATCCAATCTAATCTAAATATCCTCTGTTTAAGTTTGAACCCATTACTCTGTGTCCTATTGATACAGTCCCTGATGAAGAGTCCCTCTCTGGCATACTTGTAAGCTGTTCAGTAATAATATATAGCATAAATTGCCATGATTTTCAAGATCTAATTCCACCTTGGATTTCTTGTGGTTCTCAACAGCAGAGACCAAGTCTACAAAAGGATTTAGATGACTTGATCTGGGAGTAGAATTCATGAAACTCCAACTGGTGCCAATAAGTGTTAACCCAGAACTCTATGGCACTTTGATATGGCATGGCTTTATATTCTCCTCCAAATCATGGTAACCTCTTCCATAACATTTACTGTCCTCTTCTGCCCTTTGGGTGAAGTGCAGATGTTGCCTGAGAGCTGCTGGACAAAGTCAACAAGGTAGCATGCTTGAAACTCAGGATCACAAAAGAGAGAGACAGTTCAAATTGCTAAAAGAGAGATGTGGTTACGCTTTACTCCAGATGCCTGTGGTTGAGTGCTGGTTGAGACTCTTATTTCAATCACAGGTCCCAGAAGAAAGTACAGCAGCTTTCTATAGCACAGCTACTTTCTATATCCTGGATGGACCCAGTACGGCTAGTTTTGTATAACAGCATGAGACCCATCCTCAGCATCCTTGTAGAAAGTGTTTCACTGTGGAAGGGAGAACAAGATTTAGGGAGCAAAAGAAAGGTGGCAACCTGGTTCTATGGTCTAGTGAGGATATCACTCCTCTGAAATTCCATGGTAATAGGGGAGTACAGCACTCCTCTGAAATAGCTGTTCCCTTTTTTGCAGATGTTTGCTGCATTTGGTACCAAGAAGTCATGGAAAAAATAAATATTCCCCACCAGAACAGGGTCTGGAAACCACACCTCACCAGCTTTTGAGACATCTGTGTGCTGAGTTACAATGCTATTTCACTCCTTTCTCTGGCTCTATTCCTGAAATATTTTCCAGTCAGTCATGAAATAGCTCTGCTTTTATTCTGTTCACACTAAACCTGAGCTAAGCACTGTGCTTCTCAGTTCTTTTCCCTCACTTCACAGCACAGTCAGAAAAACAGTTGACAGGAGCCATATACATGCATAATTGACCTGAATCTTGCATACATTTCTCTTCTGTGGCTTGGTTTAAAAGAAAACATGAAGTGTTTTGTGGCACCATTTCCTGCAGGATGGGACTTTCCTAGAATATCAGAGCTGTGGGTTTTAGCACCTTCAGGTTGTTTTTCTGGAGGCTGAGTAATTGCTTAGTAGTTTATATGAACTGTGGGTGCCATTATCTGCCCTTTGGCAGCCCTTGTTCTGAAAAGAAAAAGAAAAAAAAAAAAAGAAAAGGTTATTTTGATGCAAGTATCTGTGCTTATGAATGATTTTGTTCTCTCTGTGTGCTTAATGGAATGGGGATTGGCATGGAACTCCTTCAGGGGATTTTGCAAGGGGAGCCCCTAATTTCCAAGTACTAAATAACCTTAAGTGCAGGCTACAATGTCTCAGAGTAACTGAGATAGCAGGTCTTTAGGTAGCTATATTAGGTTTGTGGTCAAAACTCCCTTATCTGTGCAGTCTCAACAACTGTAAATCACCGTTTTGTATTTCAGTGTCTAAATTCCACCTAACATTTAAAAAAGAAAATTCTGTGAGATATTTTCTCTGCTCTTCTGCACTGATGATAGTATTGTCCTTGTTAACAGTACTCCTGTTAATTGCAGCAAAAACCACTATCCATCCACCCAACCTCTTGTATCCCAATGGTGTGATGATCCTTGAAGCAGAGCTTGGTGAGTTTTGATTCTGTATCTGAAAATGAAAGAAAATCTTTAAATGAAGTATTAATAATAGATCTTGGTAAAGCAAAACAGCTTTGCCTTCTGGGAGTATGAGAATTTTATGCAAAATATATTTTTTTGCTTGGTATATGTTTTTGTGGATATTAAAGGAAGTATCATGGTTATACAGATCCCAGGCTATCTAAGAGAAAGATATTCTGGTAACCTACATGTATGGTTTTCTTGTCTTAATTTGTTCCAGGAAAGCCACTTGAATTGGAATGCCGTGTACAGTTTGGGTTTGAAAGATCTTCTCTGATGAGAGTAACATGGAAAAGAAACAACAAAGAAAATATAAATGAGAAATTGAATCAGGAAACACGGTAAGAAAAAAATCACAGTAGTCTGATTATTACTAAACTCAGCAGCTGTAAAATTCCTTCTACAGCTTTACTGAATACATTTTCCTGAAGAAAGTCAGAAGGCTCTGTTCTTCAATTTAGTAATGTGTATGTCCATGTGCATATGACAGGCATGTGCACTTCACTTACAAAATCACACAGTGACAACCATAAAGTGAAGAATTCAAACTTTCTGCACAATTTTAACTCTTCTTCCTAAAGCTTTAGCCTATGGACAGCTTCAGTGTGAGCAGTGCTTGGTTGCTTGTGCCTGTATCAGCTCTTTTCAAGTGTTCCCTCTGTTGTACCTTGCCAGCAGCTCACACATTCTGTCTTTTGAAGCTGTCTCTAAATGGGGGATGAACTAGATCAGTAAAACAGTACTGTGGACACTGAAAGGAGTTCGGGTGCCTCAGACATTGGGGTTAGGCAGTCTGAGGACTGAATTTCAGGACATTGAATTCCAGGATTCTCCCCTGACAAGAATTAACCAGACCCTGTAGAAAAGCCACATGCAGGGGAAAGATTTTCTGTGACCTGAGGACAACCCATATAGTTGCTTGTGCATTGTCAAACTTGGGCAAGTAACAATACAGGCAAGTGTGTCTCTCACTACACAGTCCTGAGAAATCTTTATGGGGAAAATTTTCTCTACACCATGGGAAACTAAAGCCCTGTTCCCACTGCTAAAATTCAATTCTTAGTAGGAGTCATATGGGGAAAAAAACCCAAATTATGATATTACACACACACATGCACATATTCATACTCATGTGGTAGATTAGAAATCTGATTTTTCTAATTTTTGAATGTTTAGCTTTGTAATGTTCTTCTTACCAGGTTTTTAGCTTTCTGCATAAAATTTCTGTTCATTTTTTTAAAATCCAAATAACTAGAATATTCCAGATAGACTTCTGGTACAGACTGAATTCTTGCTCATACTCATGCTTATGCACCTTGAGTTAGCAGAAGTAGGGCAATGGTAGACTGTCATTTTGCTGTGGCAAGATGTGAGGTTCCTTCAGGACCACCAAAGAGGTGCCTATACTTGTGACTTTCAAAGATAAATGCTGAGACATGGAAACCCTGAGTTCTAGAGTTTTTGAAGACACTCATTTGTTCCATACAACCCTCACTCAGCCCCAAAGGGATTCCTCTGTTACCTCTTCATTTCCATACTTCTGTCCCTTATACCTTATTCTGTTTGCCTCTCCTGTCCTTGGTACAGGACCTTTTTACCCCTCTGCGAGAGGCTGTGCCACTCAGTCTTTTTGCCCATCTAGTTCTCTCTTGTGGCTCCTTTGAAGTTTAGTTTCCCTCCATTTCTACCTTGAGAAATTTTTTTACAACTTAGAAAACCACAAATATTCATACAGAAGTCAAAGAGGTCTGTATATTTAAAACTAGGCAAGTGCTTAAGAATTTTGTGAGTTGATGAATAAAGAATAAACTCTTCAGTCTGCAGACTTATGATGTTAGTAGTATTTTCTTACAACGTAAAAGACAAATGGAAGTTCCAAACCAGAATAGCTGTTCAAACATCACTGTTTGAAGTTCAATATGAATATTATGAAGTTGCAAACTCCTCTTTGTGTTTAAGACATTTGAAGATGGTGCGCATGAGCAGCAAAGATATCATGCAAATACATATTTTCCTCTCTTTAGTGTTTATCCAGAAGGTTTAAAGGGGCACACAATTCTTAATGCTGCAAAACTGAAAGAAGTTACTGAAAGGGACCTTGGAAGCAACTTCACGTGCTTTGCTGAGAATTCAGTGGGGAATGCCACAGCTGTGATCCAGCTGAAAAGAAAGCAGAGAGGTAAAACTATCAATGGATGACTATTTGCCCTTGAAGACACATTTTGATTTATTGCTACAAATTCATTTTGCATTGACATTTTAGCCAGCTGCAGAAATTTCTTGAAGCTGGATGGGAGAAGTTTAGTTTGCCAGATGTCTAGAAAAGCACATTATTCTGACTACTTAGAAGGACGGGGCTATCTGGGGATTTATTGCTGGCAAGTGTTCCAAGTGGAAGCTGGAGGGTGACTGGAAGAAGAGGAGAGTAGCATTTCTCAACATTAATAGTCAGTCTACTAAACCAAATCAGAGCAGTTACTGAAAGCAGTAGTATTCCTTGATTTTCATACAACATTTCTGTTTATTTTCCCAGTCCTTAGCATGCATATTTCTGAGAAGTTACCATAACTGGTATGAATGTGGAAGCCTTTCAGGCAAAGACCAAAACTAGAATCAGTGTTTAAATTAAACCATTGAACCGTAATTCACGATGGAGATTAACCTTTGGAGTGGCACAGGAAGTCTCCAGCAGGGCACTGTGTGCAGCTATGTGTGTTGTGATGTGATAATTCCAACTCAAATGATGACTACTTTCAGCCCTGCCGAGTGCACCATGGATCATTTTCTATGTGCTTTCCATCACAGGTTAGCTTTTAATGCCATCAAGGAGGGTCTATTCAAAAAAGGTCCCTGATGGTAGAAACTCTGTGTTAAGGTTTGCAGCTAAATAACTTCCTGACTTCTCTAAGGTCTGCCAGTGGTGTAAGAAAGAAGATTGTGAGACGGTTTGCCCCCATTTTTTGACTGAATTTTTCATCTAGAGTGTCACTATTATTTTTTTGAAAGCCTGAGTTATGATAGACCCTTTTCTTTCTACAGTGTTTCTCTTCCATGTCCTGTGCACTGCCATTTCTATTCTATTTGTATTACTTTTGTGCACTGCCTTTATTTACCAGCACTGGATTGAAATAGTGCTGATGTACCGAAGTTATCTGGTCCAGAATGAAACTACAGGAGGTAAGAAACATTGCGTAATATTAATTTTATTCATTTTTTCTACTTCCTTTTTCTGTGTGGGTTAGTCTGGTGGGAATTAACCGTTTAATTAAATTCTCTTACTGACCCTGCTCTCTTTGAGTCAATACAGCATAAAGGCTGTTAAAGCAAGATGCCCAGTGGATTTTGATGGAAAAAAAAAAAACCAGGCAGTGTGGAGGAAGTATCTAACACCAGCTGAAATGTCCTAGTTAGCCTTTTACAAGATCTCTTATTTAACCAGGTTAGAGTAGGAAGTTAAATTTGGCAGACCCTTTTCAGGGGGTAATAGAGAATCTCCAATATTTGAACCTCATTCTTCCAAAGTGTTCAACAGAACCTGTGGATAAGAATCAAATATCCTTGCAGAACTAAGTGAAGAACTCCAGAGTCTATTGTATTTTTCACTTGAAGACAAATAATTTCTCAGAACAATAAACAAAGAAGAAAAATGAGATGATACAGGACACACTGAGAAGTGTACATTTGGTAAATATTCATATTTCCTTCCCAAAAATTATGTTGCCCCTCTTGACATTTACATCAGTGATCAGCTTCTGATATTTCAAAACTTCATAGTAGCATCACTCTGTAACCTCAGCTAAAATGGGTCTCCAACATAGTAGGCAGTATGAAAATGCATCAGAAATGACTGTGCCTGCTTCAAAGAACTTAATGTTTAACTTTCTTACATGAGTTGAAAGAAATCTGGCAGTATGTGACCAAGGAAATTTTTCTAAAACTTCTTAAATCTTGATGCAGATTGAGATAGAGATGTCTCAGTCCACTTCTGTGTTTGTAAGAGTGTATGTGCATTATATGTGAGTGTGAAATAGCTGGATCTAGATATCTCTTAATACATATATAATGGGAGACAATTAACTGCCCTTTTGGAAAGTATTTTTGTGAGCCCTAAGGCAGCTGGCAATAGTGATTTGGGAAATCACTGAAAATTTCCCCTCAATTTGGTAACTAATTGATTTAAGAACCTCTGGAAAGTCCCCTTAGAGATCACCCCATATGTCAGTAGAACAAAGAAAGACCTGCCAACATTCATGCATTGAAGTTGAAGATACGGTTGGGTTCTATCATGGTGGCCTCTGTCCTTTTCCCCAACTCTCATGTGCCACGCGCACACAGTACCATCCACCATGTGGGGGCATGAAGTGTGCAGACAGATTGTGCCTACCCAGTTAGCTTTCTGCCTAAGGGGATTGGCCATAAAATGTGTTCTGACCCGTCGGATTATGTCCTACTTAAATACATATATATGGAAACTGAACATTAAGAAAGAAGCTGAATGCTTCAGACAGATTTGCTAATGTATAGTGTTATTTATTTTAGATGGAAAAGAATTTGATGCATTTGTGTCCTATGCAAAACTGGACTCTTCTGAAAGTGACTCTACTTTAATTAGTGAAGAAAAGTTTGCCCTGGAGCTTCTTCCAGATATGCTGGAAAATAAATATGGATACAAGTTATGCATTCTTGAAAGAGATATTCTTCCAGGAGGAGGTAAGGTCCCTGTGGATCCCTGAAAATCTGCAGCTCTTTATGAAATTGTTTTTCACTTTCCAAAAAACATTATGCACCAGACCAGCAAATGGCATATTTTGGTGTTGGAATTTCTGCTCAAAACTCATGCTGTTTTGATCTTTATGTCTGGCCCCTGCACCTCAGGCATACGAATGTTTAAGTGTGATCTCTGGGAGCTGCAAGGCTGAGATAAAGCTTCTCATCTAAGAATTTCTTTGCAAGCAGACTCCATTCACTGAAAAGAATACCACAAATACTTCAGTAATTACTTCCTGAGCTACTTTAGTCAATGCTATCTGCAGTAATTAGAAAGCCCTCAGCACCTGTCCCTGGGGAGGCAAAGACAAGTTCAAGTGCCCCTTGAGACCCTGTTTAAGTAGCAACAAAATGTGTTTACTTGTTAGCTCTGTCCTCCAGCTCCTTAACAGCAAGTTTAATTCTCCAGGCTGCACAAGAACAACAGCAGCACCCTCTGATAGCAAACACATTTATAGGGGTTATGTGATTGCTTAGCATCCCTATTTTTGGTTTCCTTATTTCTGGGTCTTAGCTGTCAATAAAGGAATTGATAAGGTATGAAGTTCAGTATAGAATGCAGTAATGATTGTTGCCATTTCTTGTCCAGCATACACAGATGAAGTTGTTACAGCTATTAAACAAAGTAGACGAGTAATAATCATTTTGAGCCCAGCCTACGTCAGTGGCCCAAGTGTCTTTGAACTGCAGGCAGCAGTGAACTGTGCCTTGGAAGACAAAAAGATCAAAGTGGTATTAATAAAGTTCCAGGCTTTCCAAGAGCCAGAGACTTTACATCCAGTAGTGAAGAAAGCTCTTCGGATTTTACCGGTCATTACCTGGAAGTCTTCTGTTTCTGCTGCTCCAAACAAGTTCTGGAAATATATGCGCTACCACATGCCAGTGAAAACTACTAACATGTTGGGAAATTGGAGCCTAAAGGACTTTTGCCTAAGGTTACTCAGCCCTGTATATCAATAGCAGAAATTTCACAGGGGGGTGGGTAACAGCAGGCTCAGGAATTGTGGCATGACTGTAGGGCCTTTTCTACACTGGCTGACCACTGTGGACTATAACTGCTGTCACCTATAGCACACTCCAAAGCAGTGAGAAGCACGCACTACAGTGCTGCAGCTCCACAGTAAAACAAAATGGCACTGCACATGACTGTATATGTGAACTGTCTTTCATAAATTATTTATATATTATTTTTATTATATTTATTATAGGTTGCTGTGATGTTGAGACATACATGTGAATGCTTTGTTATTTGCACTGTATTTCTTCTGGAATATTTTTGTGCTCATTTTCTAGAAAATTATTAAAAAAGGGAACTCCAGAGAAAACTCGCAGTTAAATTTTCCTGTGCAGTCCAGTAGGACAATTCCAAAGTCTCCCACCTCCTCCTGCGGGAGCACCAAGAAAGTGCTGTGGGAGACTGCTACAGCTGAGTATGCCATAGGAGTTGAGAAAAGACGGAGCACTGTGTCAGGTCCGATCCCAGGCATCTCCATCATTCCTGCAATGAGAGAAAGCATTCCTACCAGTTGTGAAACCTTTCATACTTGGAGACATCTGCATATTGCTAATCCTGTCTGGTGCTGGTCACTCATGAGTCCCAGTGAATCTGTTGGTATTATTGGTGTGTTGCAGTTGTAAATCAAAGTCCTGGTTGTCACAGCCAGTAGGCTTCCAAGGGCTTTGAAGTCTTTCCTTTCTAGTCTTCTGGCTACTGACTCTCCAGGGTTCGTATCACTTACTTTCAAGGCATCTTGGTGTCTGTAGCTAAGTCAAATGCAGTTAAGAAAACCTGAGCAGGAGAGCCACTGATTTGGTGTTCTGCTGACTTCATTTGGCCTTCAAGTTAAAAACCCATTGTTTTATAATACTAATTGAATAGTTCATCTGCCAGATTTCTTGTTGGAAAGGAACTCCAAGAAATACTGCTGTTAACTGAACCAGTATCCTGAAAAAAACACCCCAGCTGTTCTACAAGCAGCTTTTAATCAATGCTACTATGTTCATACACTTTGTTAACCTAACACTAAACATGGTAGATTTTGTGGAGGAGAGAAGAGGCTGATCTTTTGAATAAATGTTCTGTATGGGTGAATGTCTCGTCGGGGGAGGATAATATAGTTGTCCAATAAATGCCTTGCTGGCATGAGTAAAATAACTGCCAAATACAAGACAACTCAAGATAGAGTTTTAGGCATGTGATGTGATTCAGACCTTCTTATTTTTGTTGCTATTATGCACTAAATTGTGTTCATGAATTTAAGGGAGGGAACAAGTTTCTAAACAAGAAGGCAATTTGCGCAGTCCTCCACCAGATGTCCCTACTATAAGCCCTGAAGATCACATTTATTTACATGCCAAGCAGTTCTGTTCCCAGGTGAGACAGGACCAGTGAGCAGTGCCAAGAGTGGTGGTATCTGAGGTGCCAGTTGTACTGGGGAGGCAGACAGGGAGTGAGGGCAGGAGAAGAAGGTATGGAGCAGTCTCTCCTGCATGCACAGGGTGCCGCCGTCTCACCCATCTGATATTATTCACTTGTGCTGTGCTTGCTAACTGATTTTTTTTTGACAGTGGGAAAAAGAAATCAGAGTGGCAGGATAAATAATATAGTTAGAAAGGGCTTTTATTCCTTAACAGGGTGATGCTGCGGCTGAGGTTTATCTAGGTTGAAGGAACCTGCAGAACCGGTATCTATACAAACCTAGGTCCGTCTGTAATACAAGGAAGAGGACAGGCACATTAGGGCTTTTAAAACGTCATCTAAAAGGCAAATGAAGCAGCCCTGAGGAAGAAGCGGCCATGGATATGAGCAGCGCGAAGCAACAGGAGTGAGTGTTTCATACCTTCATGCGCCCACTATACACTGTATCTGTAATAAAACAGTCACAGACGCAGACATGGGCTCTGCCACACTTGTACATGCAAAGCTTTTGAACTGGTTGCTCTTGCTATCGAGTCTGGTATGCTGTTCTGCTGCTGCTGATGTGGATGAGCCCAACCTGAGCAACAGTTTCTTGCCTCACTATGAACCTGGTCAGGCTGGTGGCTCTTCACAAGGTACAAGGCTACATGTTTTCACAGTGGACTATGGCTACGTACAAATTCCCTATGAAGTTACTCTTTGGATCCTCCTTGCCTCTCTTGCAAAAATGGGTAAGTAGAAAATGGGATCTTGGGTCCTCCTTTAGCAAGAAGTTAAAAACATACCATGCAACTGAGTATGTTCCATGCACTTTGTAGCTGGGATTGTTTTTACATCTTCTGTTCTCAAAAGAACAGGTTTGTTCATTACCATGGCAATGAAAAAATTCCAGCTCTGAATGCTTCCAGCTTACTTAGATAAATATATGACCTCTAACCCTCATGTCTCTTGGGTTGTCTATGCTAGTGAGTAGCAATGGAGCTGCCCTACACAGTGCTACCCATCCCTTTTTCTAATCTTTAAATATCACAAGTTACCCAAATCTACAACCTGCCACAGCTGTAGAAATCAGTAACAGCAGCTGAGGCTTCAAGTGAATTGAATTTGAGGGAGAAAAGTGGGAAGAATTCTTCCACTATGCACATAATAGGAAACATTTCCATTTGAGTCCTTGCTTTATATGCTTACTATTTACAGTTGCCCAGAAAGGAATATCAGAGGAGAGAGACTGAGAGTCTGAGTAAGTGTAGGTCATTAGAGATGTAGGATCAGTGCCTTTTCAGTACATACCAATACATCCATCCAGCTTCTACTAGAACTCCCTGCAGGTATCTGAATGAAGAAAGACAACTCATAGGGAGGTAGGAGCTGCAATGAACATCGTAAAAAATGTGTCTTACATGCTTACATGACTGGGTTAAAATTATTTTGACCATTCAGAATTAATTCAGCAACATCAAATAAATGAAGAAGACAGCACTAAGGTGAAGAGCTGCACACATGTGACCTCCCTGTCCTTTTGATCTCTCCATGAGATTTTCAAATGTTACTATAGAATAGGCTGGGAGGTGGGACTGATGATTTTCTGGAGGTGGCCTGAAAATACACATATTTCATGTCATAGTCACATAATTGACAAAAAATTGTTGCCACTGATCATTAATTGCCAGCTTTATAATAGCTGATGATCTTAATCCAGTGCCTATAAATGAATTCTTCAGCGCTAAAATAGTAATAAAAATTTTCACAAATCAAATATGCTGTTTATGGTGTCAGCAGAGTGTGTTAGCAGTGAGCATATCGATCCATTTCTTTATTCATCATAAAGGCGCAGGACTTGCTATATTATAATTTTCTTGTTTTGAGCAAGAAACAGACATTATGGAAAAACTGTGTGATGCCTTCATCCTCCCAAGGTGCAAGCATCCTCCGAAGCAGACCTGCTGCTTAGCCAGGGACTTTCAAATGATATTATTGTAACTGGAAAATGTGGAGCTGCTTACTCAAAATCTATTTGGGAGAGAGTCTGAATAATCTGGTTATCTAGGGAAGAATATTTACAAACCGATAAACTTTTCAGTGTTTTATTCAGGAATTATCTTCTTTCCAGATTTCAGGATTTCTGAGACCTGGAAAGACAAAACAATCCCCTTATCCTGTAAAACTGACAGAAGATGAATGAGATTTTTTTTTAATTAGAAAAGTAGATGAGTGGAGCTATGATCTTAACATACTTTTCAGTATTTCAAATAATCTCCTAAATAAATTATTTAAAATGTTATAAAAATATTTTTCTTTTTCTTCAGTTTTTAACATAGATAATTGGAGGGTTACAGAAATGCAGTCATAGCATTAACTTCTGGAGTTATGGAATGAAGGTTAATCTAGCCTCAGGCATGGAGACACAGCCACTGGATTTATAGATTTCTCATTCTTGTGAATTCTGAATAATTCCATAATTTCTAATAAAAGAACCTCTCGTCTGCAGTATGATTACACAGTTCCTGGTAAAGTAACTAGATGAGACATTGCTAGACATTATTTTAGTATTGGTACCAGTATTTATGTCAGGTGGAAAGAATGATGTGAATGCAGTTGCACTAGTAGTATATCAAAGTGGGCAGGAGATTCATACCCACAATATTTATATTGGTAAGTATGGCCCTTTTTCTGTAAAACAGCTTGGCTACATCTGTGTTTGTAAACTACCAAGCACCCGGTCAGGAAGCTGTGTGTGACTGTCCATACAAACTCAGTGCTGGTGTGTTCCTTCTCAGCTGTGGCTCATGTTGACAAGCCTTCTCCCAGGCACTGCCCAGGCAGACTTGTGGGCCAGCATATATTCCCACAGGTAGTTTGGATGTGACCACTACTTGCTGTGGTAGGGAAGACAATTTGGCTGTGTGGATGCAGCCTGAACCTTTCTGCTTTGAAAATTCTTTGGCCTGATTAATTTGCTATAGTGTAGACTCAACCTTTATTCTACTAAGTCAAAAAAAAAAAAAAAATCCCTTAGGATGCATTATTTTCTCAGATATTTGATGGTTGCTGGTAGCTCTTTCAGCTCAGCTGAAATCACTGGTTTTCTTTCAGTAAACTAACTCTTAGGATTCTTTACCCTATGTAGGAACAGCAGTTTTCCCAGAAATGCAAGGTTAGTCATCTTGTACAATGCCTTATGTTACTGTGGCTTGATTCCTGCTGCTTTGGATATGTTATTGTTCATAAGAACTCAGCCCCTCTCTCTGTGGATAACCTTAAGTCCATTTAATGCTTCAGGGGAGTCCTGGAAGTGGAGGTTGCTCAGCAGATGACAACATCTGGGCTGCTCCATTGGACTTCTCCAGGCTCCTGGTCAGCCCAAATCCAGCAGGAGCTCTCCACAGCACGGGGGGAAGCTGCCTTGGAACCTGCAGCCAGGGAGACGGTTGTCTTTGAGATGGAGGTGCAGTACTGTGCCTCAGAGGTTTGACAGTAGCAGTTTAGCAGCAAGGACTCTTGAAGAATGTTGTCTTTCCAATTTGTAGAGTACAATTTCAAAGAAGTTTCTGAATTCTTAGAAGTAGAGCTTAGACTCAGTCACACTTGCTCAGAAATGGAGAGCTGGGGAGCAGGTAGACAAGAGATTCATTGCCAAACTCTTCCTCTGCTTTAGAAGTACATGTCTAGGAATGTTTAATTTTGAAGGGAATGGTACTGCCTGCTTTTACATTCATAATCTAAAGAACAATACCTGCCTGTCTGACAACAAAGTATTCAAAGGCAGGCAAAACATCTGTCTGACATAAAGTTAATTTAAATTGGAATAATACCCTAATGTTTTATTCAAGGTTTCCACCTCTATCACCGATTACCAAGACTCATGCCTGAAAGCTGCATTCTGATTGTCATCGGAGCGCTAGTAGGAGCAATCATTTTTGCTTCAGACCACAAATCTCCACCGGTGATGAACTCAAGTATTTATTTTTTGTATCTCCTTCCACCCATTATTCTAGAGGAGGGTTATTTCATGCCAACTCGCCCATTTTTTGAAAACTTTGGGTCCATCCTGTGGTGGTCTTTGCTGGGATCTCTGCTAAACTCTTTTGGAATCGGCCTCTCCCTCTATGGAATCTGCCAGGTAGAAGTCTTTGGCCTGACTGACCTGGACCTGCTGCAGAACCTTCTCTTTGGCAGCATGATTTCAGCTGTGGATCCTGTGGCAGCTCTGGTAGTTTTTGAAGAAGCCTCTGTTAATGAACAGCTTTACATGATGATTTTTGGAGAATCATTGCTAAATGATGGCATCACTGTGGTGAGTTTCTTTCTAGTCCTTGGCTTCCCTTCTTTGGGCTCTTGTGGCTTGTAGGGTTATTTGGCAAAGGACAAGAGCAGCTATAAGGAGATCCCAGATACATTATTTATATCGTGGATACTGTATTACATCACACACAAGTAATTTTAATGTATGTAAAGATTACATCTTCTACTAACTCTTTAAAAAGCATATTGTGTTAGATCCCCTGGGAGAGAGAAGCATAGACCACATCTTGCTCTTGCATTCACTGAAGTGAATGGATAAGCTAAGGTTGATTTCGCCAGAAGGATTAGTGTAAGACCTAAAAAACATTTTTGTTATTGTGCAAGCAAGCAAATAGAAAATTCTACTACTTAAAGACATTCTACTGCTTAACCTCCTGCAGCAGGGATAAGAACACGGGAGACCTTCTTTGTCACATGCTGTAGACAGCACTCTGCAAAAAACCCCAACCAACCAGATGTGAACAATCTCTGGGTGCTGCATTCCTTCCTCCTGCTTCTCCTAGAAAATTCCCCAGAGACCTTAGACAGGAATTCCAAAAGCCACTAGTAACTTTGCATAACCATGTTTCTGTCAGTAAAAAATTGATATCTGAAAAATGTTCACCTTTCTGGGATGCCTTAAGTGTCCAGAAACAATGTTTTGAGAATAGAAGAGATTTTGTTTGTTGGGGTTTTGGTTGGTTGGTTGTGTTTTGGTTTTTTAATAGGAAAAAAATGGGTTTTTTGCAGAACTCATTTTGCTAATACTTTTCTAAAAGTTTGCTAAAACTTGGAGAAACCTGAAATTCTACCTGCAAACCACAACTGACGAAGTCACTTAGAAGGCACATGTTTTTCAAGGAAGAAATTCCAAGCAGGAAATTCACTGCACTGAAACTAACAAACAAGACTGCTCGTGTGCTGCAAGCTAACTGCAGGTTAAGGAGTTTTGCTAGATAAGATCTTTACAGAATTTTAATCACAGGAATCTAGAACACACAAAAACTATTCAGATGCTGTTATACATGAGGTACAGCACAACTTGGACTTTAAAATCTGTACAGAGTTCACTGCTGAAAGGCTTCATAGGAGAAATGCAGCCTATGAGCAATGCGAAAAGGCAAAGGAATGAAGTAATTTCTTGCAGCCACAGCCTATTGATCATAAATCTTTCTTCTTGGTGAATCAGAGATATAGGGCTGACATAGAACTAAGGAATAAATGTTACTTAACTTTACACGCAAACTGCTTGTTTGTTACAGTTGTAACAAAATAATCTCAATGCATCTATCACTTAACACTTGTCTTTTTGGTTCCTTCACATGCAGACCTCAAAAAGTAATACCTCTTTTTCACACTGGAAAAGCTTGTTTCATAGAATCACAGAATAGTTAGGGTTGGAAAGGACCTTAAGATCATCCAGTTCCAACCCCCCTGCCATGGGCAG
>JAOEHX010021720.1:0-11766 GCA_025448015.1 Bolborhynchus lineola | reverse complement strand
AACCTGGCCTTGAACACTGCCAGGGATGGAGCATTCACAACTTCTCTGGGCAACCCATTCCAGTGCCTCACCACCCTCACAGTAAATAATTTCTTCATCATATCCAATCTGAACTTCCCCTGTTTAAGTTTAAACCCATTACTCCTTGTCCTTTCATCCTTTTTTTGACTGTCTCTCTACATTGCCTTTCCCTTTGTTCCCAGTTGTTATTCACGATGTGGATCCAACTCATGGTATTTACATGAGCTTCCAGGCAGCATCCTGCTACAGCATAAATGTGTAGTGACATAAAACCTTTAGGAACAGTGGTATGCAGGCATTTCTCAGCAACACTAGGCAAGTCAGCAAAAGAGATGAAAGGGCTGTACACAAGGAGTGCTGCCTACACCACTGTGACTTCCGTTTGCCCCACATCCCCTCATCTTTGGGGGTCTTCTCACAACAGATGTGTTGCAATCAGTTTGTCAGCTCTTGCTGATGCATCTGTGCATCACTCACATCTCATCCATTTTCAGGACATTAGGAACTTCAGAATCTCTACCTAGTTTCATGTTTGAGAAGGCTGAAGTAACTGTCACCTGTATGGAGCCCAATAGGTGTATTTCTCCTCTCTGATATCCCTCTTGCTTTTTTGAAGGCTTCAAAACCGTGTATCTTGGGTGTCTCTGTTTCTCTCTTAACAATTTCCTTTGAGTTAATTTTATGTGTTTAAAAAGATAATATCACCAAGATACATTAACCATACATACTTTAATATTGTTTAAATACAAATATCCCTTGGTTCCCTCCAGTCTGCTTATCAGCTTGAACATACTTTTTTTCCCCATCATCAGGAAAAACTGGTATGAAATTTCTGAACCTGTGTATTATTTGAGGCAACAATAGCTCCTTCTCCTATATTTAGTCCAATATCCTGGTATAAAATTTTTTTTCAAAACTGCAGGCAGTGGAATGCGAATCATGGTTTAGGAGTTATGCATTTGACTTGAGGGACTGGGACAAAAGTGCATAATTTATCTTTTTTTCCCATTTGTACCTTTTCCTGTCCTCCTCAGTAAGGCCATGTCTGTGGGTGGAACAAAAAGGCTCTAGGTCCGGTTAATTTCTCCCTGTTCCAGCTGCTTCTGAGCAGACTGTTAGCACCAGAAAAGTGCAGACAGCAACAGAACTGGTCCTAGTGTGTATCATACACTAGTGGAGTTTCAAAGCCCTCTTCAAAACAGTGGTGATGTTAAGTTCAGCACAGATTTCATTCAAACCTGAACACAGCTCCAGGATGTGATTTTGCTGGGAAGTGTTTCAGGCATCGAAAGCTCTGCTCTCACACATACACAGACCATTTCTGTCTCAGCAGGAGCTGAATACCTGTGTGCATGAGGAAACAGAATATTTCCCCTTACTACTTCATTCACTGAGAACATCTATGCCTCATGCTGTCACCAAAATGAAGTGGCAGTGACTATCTTTTCTAATGCTACTCTCTCTTCTTTGTATGCAGCAGCAAAGCAGTTAAAGAAATCTACTGCATGATGGAGATGCAAGTAAAATTAATTTCTTTATTTGGGGAGATTTGAATTTACTCTTGGGTGTTTCTGAGGAAGGCTTTGACCACTGGGATGTATGGGCACTAAGAAGGAGGATGGAGATATTTTCTGCTGTGGTTGTTGAAGCTGACCCACTGTGTTCAGAGTAAAATTAAATGCATGTGGTCAGGAAGAGTTATCAGAATGGAAAGAAACCGTTATCAAGTCTGCTTGTGTTGATGGCTAAGACAGCTGCTTTAAAATCTTTTTTCCAGAGGTTCTGATGTGGATAGAATGTGCAATGTATGTATCACATAGACAGCTGGAGCAGGGACCTGTCCCTGGGGAGGTCTCCTGTGGGTGACAGTGTCATGCTCTCTCTTCCTCTCCCTAGCTCAAACAGCCACCCAGTGGTATACCATTACATGGTAATGTCTCCTCCAAAAACCCCAAAGCATGACATTTTCACAGTTGTTAAATGAGGCCAGCTATCAATACATCCCTTCACTAGGTGAACAAAGGCATCCTAAGCTGATTCAGGCTTTCCCTGCCGTGTAAAAGATTATAGTACTCTATTTATCAGCATAAACACTGCAGTGTCTAATCTGCTCTAGTGAGAACCCACCTGGAATACTGAGTCCAGCTCTGGAGTCCTCAGTACAGGAAAGACATGGACCTGTTGGAGAGGGTTCAGAGGAGGGCCACAAAATGATCAAAGGGATGGAGCACCTCTCCTATGTAAACAGTGTTGTTTTTCTTCTTAGCTGGGAGAAGAGAAGGCTCTGGGTAAACCTAATTGCAGCCTTTCAGTACTTAAAAGGGACTATAAAGAAAGATGGTGAGAGACTTTTTAACAGGGACTTTTGTGACAGAACAATGGATGATGGTTTCAACCTAAAAGAGGGAAGATTCAGGCTGGATGTGAGGATCAAATTTTGTACGTTGAGGGTGGTAAAACACTGGCACACGTTGCCCAGAGAGGTGGTAATGCCCCATCCCTAGAGACATTCAAGTCCAGATTGAGTGTGGTTCTGGGTAACCTGACCTAGCTGAAGATGTCCCTGCTCATTGCAGAGTGGGTTGGACCAGATGACCTTTGAAGATCCCTTCCAACCTAAACCATTCCATGATTCTACGATTCTAAATGGAGCTTTATTTATATGATGCAGTTCAGGATGTTGCACAGAACAGTTTACTCAAAAAGAAGTTGTAAAAAAATGAAAATGATGTCATATTTTCATAATTTCCATTTTAATGCCATCAGTTATATCATCTAGACACTTTAGGAACCAGAAAAAGGGAGAAAAAAATTACTAAGTATTTTCCTGAGGATAATTTGCTTTATCATAAGTCAGCATAGATTGATGCCTTGGTATTTTTTCTAAAGAATCACAAGTCTTAGGAAAAAGTTGAAGTCTGCAAGATAGGAGGGGACAGAGAGAAAACAGGCTTTGTAATTAAAACCTGTATGGTAAGTACAGTAAGGGGTACTTACTGTAGAGAAATGAACCCTCTTTTCCTTAGCTGTCACTGAAGAGCCCTATTTTATACATAGCCATAAGGAAAAAGCAGTTCCGGATATTTTCTCATGTGAAACATTATGTTGTGCTTTGTCTATTCCTCAGAAATATTAGCAATGAGAACAGGAGGTGAGACAGCTCAAGGTCATATGTTCCCACCAGC
This sequence comes from Bolborhynchus lineola, assembly GCA_025448015.1. NCBI lineage: Eukaryota > Metazoa > Chordata > Aves > Psittaciformes > Psittacidae > Bolborhynchus > Bolborhynchus lineola. The sequence goes on along the minus strand of JAOEHX010021720.1, from coordinate 8,560 downwards.
AATTTAAGATTAGATAGTAGCTGGGGAATAATTATTATCTTGATGAGCTTGACTCTTCTACCTGCAAAATCTGCTTTAATCTTCTTAGCAGCCTTCTGGTATTAACTATACGGAGAAGAAAGACCAAAGAAAACCACACAAGGCAAATTGTTTTGGTCTACTTTGCATTTTTTAACTAATGCTTTGGTGCAACAACTTTGAAGGTCTGGTGTCTTTAAATATTCCCCAAATTCTCTTGGAAACTGAAAGGTGAATTTCGCGTGTTAACATACTCCCTGTAAACAGATCTAACAGGAGTTAATATTAACCAATTGTCAGCAACTTCCAAGACCCTTTTATTACTATGCCACCTATTACTGTGGAAACTTTCTATTAGTTTCTAGAAGATGGATGAATGCAGAATATACTGAAGATTTTTCATCACAAATTTTGGCATAAAAGAAGTTATTGATCATAAAAAACTTATCTGATCTAAATTGAATTACCTTTATAGACCAAATTATACAATGTAGGAAGTTAATTCTTTCTTCTAATCTGACATTCTTCTTATTTTTGTAATTTCAAGCTTTCTAATCAAAATAAATGTGTGAAGGGTCTTTAGGCCATTTAAAATGCCACAGCTTTTGATTCCCACTTTGCAATTGAGACAGAGTTCCTGTATTGTGAGGATAGATAGGCTGTATTTGTCTAGCTAGTCAATATGAAACTGAGGCTACCACATTTTCCTTGCTTTGCATCGCCTTCCCTTCCCTCTGCTGCTTCCTTTCCCATTCTCAGTGATTCATGATTTTTATGCATCAAATACTACTGAAAAACATTTATCATCCCCCAGTCTATCTAATGAAGTGTGTCCACTCTACGGATCATACAGACAATCTAAATGGGATTTAAATCAAAAGTGTCTTTTAGTGATTCTTAGTCACTGCCCTGCCCCATCCTGAATCAGAGAAAGAGCATGGAGGGTAGAGCCTGAGGTTTATAAGGTACCCATGTGGCCTTTAGACATCTGCTACAGAGACCAATTATTAAGTTTACTTTCAGAAAACAAACAAAACAAAGAGTATTTTTTTTGTTACTTCAATTGCATTTGGTCCCTCAGAGTTTTACTCTTACTACATAATCATCTACCCTCCTGTTTTTTGCTATTTTTCAAGATGCTTAGCAGACCCTCAGTTCTGGGAGTTGTTAAGAGCAGCTGAGGTTTCAACTGTTACTTTACTGATCTTTTTAAAGCAATTTAAGTTGCACACACACAGAGCTATGAAACGAGTAAGCCTGTCAGGTTCAGAAAGAAGCCTGACTGTTGCCTCCTTATTTTCACTTGTAGGTCTTATATAACATCTTCATCGCCTTCACCCAGATGCATAGGTATGAAGAAATCGAATCCATCGATGTCTTTGCTGGCTTCGCTCGCTTCTTCGTGGTGGGGCTGGGTGGCATGTTGTTTGGCATTGTCTTTGGATTTGTGTCAGCGTTCATGACTCGATTCACCCACAATGTTTCTGCTATCGAGCCTCTGCTGGTCTTCATGTTCAGCTACCTGGCATACTTGTCTGCTGAAACCCTTTACATCTCGGGCATTTTGGCGTGAGTATCTCTTATGGCTTTTCAGATGGCCTCTTGAGGGAAGTATTATTACTTTGAGGAGGTAGCTTGCATGATGAGGTTGATACAATACAGGCATTTTCAGTCTCTGTTCTAGAGATCTGCAGTGGAAGGCTTCTAAAGGATCTGTAAAGTGCAGTGCTAACTAGGAAATGCGAGCCTACAGTCAGCATAAGTATCGATGTACTACTGAGGAGTGCATATCCACTCTGAAACTTTTTTAGATTTTTGTCTACTGGAAAAAGCCCTGCAAACTGTGGGTGAAGTGATCAGTGCTGCCACCATCTGGCTGCTACCTCTGGTAAAATCAGCAGAATGGGAGGACCATTTGGTAACAGGCCATTGTACCTGTATTTATTTCTGAGCAGCATCACCATCAGGTTACAAGAGAGATGAAAAGTAATGAGTGTGCAAACATAATAAAGAACGCCTAAGTTTTTGCTTTGTATACAGCTGTTAACATTAGCTCTAACAGACTTTACTGAATTACTTTACATTTGAACAGCAGCGTTGGAACTGACACTGGACAAAACCAGACAGCCAAGAACATCAGGTACATATGCATACATATACTCATGCATATGGACATTTGTGATCATAGTTTAATGTGATCATGTTAGCTTGATGCTGCTGCAAAGCTAGCAACTGCTTCCTTAAAGTGCTGTGATGGCATGGGTGCCCATTGCAGTGGGAAAATTGGAAGGTCTGTTGACCAGGGCAAATGAAGAATGGATGAGTACTGTCTGAAGGAAAGAGGGCAGCATCAGGAAATGAGCTGGAACAGAAAGGAAGGAATAGGGGTGAAAGTGAGAGACTTTACAAGAAGACTGCTGGAAGGCGAGTTTCAAACATAATACTGATTTTCAAACAAATAATGAATAATGAATTTCAAGCAAAGAGCTCCTCAGCAGATTAAAGAAATGGGAACTGATAGTAGTAAATTCTCCAGCTGGTGTTGGTGGCTGCTGGTGGCTCAGTGCCTAACTTTTGGGTAGCATCAGCCTTGAATGCCCTGTGTTGGCTCTGAGCTTGCATGTTGGCTCTTGTGGGCACTGGTGATCCAGAAAGGAGTCCTCTTTATTGAGGACAAATCAATTTAAACCTAACAAATACAAGCATGTGGCTGCTGACGCCCAGACAGGTGCATTTACTCACCTTCGCTTGTCAAAACCTGATTTCATGGAACCACAGAATCATAGAATACTTTGGATTAGAAGGGACCTTTGAAGGTTGTCTAGTCCAGGAGCAATGACCAGGGGCATGTTCAACTAGATCAGGTTGATCAGAGCCCCATCCAGCCTGACCTTGAATGTTTCCACAGATGGAGCACCTACAGCCTCTCTGGGCAACCTGCTCCAGTGTTTCTACACCCTCGTTGTAAAAGATTTCTTCTTTATACCTAGTCTAAATCTACTAAAATCATTACCCTTTGTCCTGTTGCTACAGGGCCTATTAAAATGTTGGTCCCCATCTTTCTTATAAGCACCCTTTAAGTGTTGAAAGGCTGCAATGAGGTCTCCTCAGAAACTTCTCCAGAATGAACAACCCCAATTTGTTCAGCTTCAGAGTAGAACTGGCTTTGTAAATAAAACCTTTGCAGGATAGACCTGGGAAGCAATATTTGAATATTTAACCATATTAAATAAGTAGTTAGACAAGCTATACGTTTTTCTGAGCAACTAGACAAAGAAGATGACTCTTGTACTGTGTTTTGCATATCCAACACATTTGCTCTGATTGAGATAACTAACAACTTTAATTTAGCAGGGTTAGACCTACCATGTAGTGAACACTCATACCATATGGACCCTTTCCTACCTGCACTGCCCAAAGTACTGCTTCCCTGCCTATTCATTGCACTATACTACATAGGTCTTTATTTCTTTTGCTTCATATTTTCATTAGAGTGCTGAAATTATTAGTAATAAAGGAATGTTAATATCATTGGGATTTATTATTCTTATTGCTTCATTAAGGAAATTATTGCTTATTTTAGGGATGGGAACTTATTGTCGCCCTTCTGAATTATTGAGGAAATCATTAATTTTTCACTTGGGTCATGAAAGTCTATTATGCATGTGCCTCTGAAAGTCAACAGTATTAAACATTAATTCCTAATGGCCTTGTCTTAGAGTGTCCTTGGACCTTCTAAATGTCTCAGCTTTACAAGAATACCCTTGAGATTTCTTCAGTGGAAATTAAAGGAGCAGAAGCTAGATGAAGGGTTATTTAATGAACAGTCAGCATTCTCTGAATTCATAAGTTTGGAAAATTATCATCATAAGAAGCCCTCAAAGGCTAAAATACTATCATTAGAAACTTGATAGATGAGGGACTATGTTACTAGCATAGCACTCAATTTATTTATTACCTACGACTATGGAAAATAAAGAGGGCAAGAGGAAACCTCTTTTAGTAGGACTGCCCAAAAAATATTGCACCAGGTGGTTAACACTAGCAATTGTGTCAGGAAGCTGCTGATGCCTCTGAAGCAGACTCCGTCTTCATTAACAGTGAAGAAGTGAAAAATGTCCTTATGCTTCCTTAGGACATTCCCCATAACCTGAATAAATAAGAGAGGGGAAGGACACATCTATAGAGTAACTGAATTTAGCCTTCCTGTACACAGTGGGCTGCTGTGGGCTGAGTCAGTTAAGCTTATCCTAGCCCTGCTGATCTACCAGCCAGCTGGCAGGAAGCCACTGAGAGCATAGGACTATTACCATGTCTTACCACCACCAACTACCTCAAAGAACATGATCACTGAGAGACTGGTTATAGACCTCTAACCATAGGCTAGTACAAAACTGACTTGCCCTTTGTTTGAGACTCAAATATTTGGTGCTTGGTGGCTTGTGTATTAAGCATTCAGGATATAATGGACTTTGAACAGGCACATGATACCCTCACTTCCTTGTCTGGAGGGCTGACTGGTTGCTTCCTTTTTTCCTGTACGAAAAAGAATTTATAATGTTGAATAAAGATGCTCTTTTATCTAATGAAATAGCTGATGTTACTGAAGAAATAAAAAGCTTATTGGTATTAGGAAGGTCAGGGAGTGGCGATGGAGAGTGTAGATAATAAACTCTGAGGCTGTTCTTCAATGAAAGAGAAAGCCAGGTTGTGACTGACCTTGATGTGTTCCCCGGTACAGGATGACATCATGTGCAGTGACAATGAAAAAATATGTGGAGGAGAACGTTTCTCAGAATTCCTATACTACGATAAAATATTTCATGAAGATGCTGAGCAGCGTCAGCGAGACCCTGATTTTTGTGTTCATGGGAGTGTCTACAGTGGGGAAAAACCATGAGTGGAACTGGGCCTTCATTTGCTTCACCCTGCTCTTCTGCCTCATTTGGCGGACACTGAGTAAGTTAGCTTTTGCAGGCAACCTTTTGTGCATCTCTGAGATAAACCCTTTGGTGCCAAGGTGTGTTAAAAAAGTTTGCACAGACTGGTACAACTGATTTAATAACAAATTTACTAGGCTTATGTTACTGAGAAGTTAATTTCAGAAATCTACACATAAAAAATAGGGGACTGGGGGAAAACCCAAACAAATAGGGGTCTGTTTTCAGATGTGTTACCTATGAATTATGCCATCCTTTTTGAACCTGAAGACTTTATTCTGCATAGTGTTAAGTTTCAGATGCTGCAAGAGAAAACAAACACATGTACACATGGAGAAGTGATGAATTAGAACAACCCTTACTCAGCCACTGTTATTTGTCACTTTAATTAAAAATAAGAAAATAATGCTTTCGTAAAAATAAGAAAACAATGCTTTCGTAATGAATGATGTAAAGATGTTTTGAAAGTAGTACACACGAGAAGGCCAAAATACAATTGTGCAGGCAACCTTATTTCTGACACTTTTTAACTTCTGAGTGCCTGAACTGGCCATCTTAACAGTTCTGGGTGGGGTTTTTGTGGTTTTCTTCTTGGTTTTGGTTTTCGGTGGTGTCTTTTTTTGATTGTTTTGGTTTGTGTTGCGCTTTTTTTCCCCCCAGTAGTTATTTTCAGAGCAATTCATATTTTTTTTAAAAAAGAGAAATCCAAATATTCCATCAGGTAGCCTTGGAGGATGTATTCTGAGTGCTGACATTTAGGCATCTACCTTAGGCAACTAAGCTAGTTGGTTAGTTCCTCCCTGTTTCATTTATAATCAAAGGAGGCTCCTCTGAGGCATCCTGTGGGGCAGAAATCTCTATTGGTCACCTGCCACCACCTCCTCTGGCCTTCAGGCCTTGTCCATATTTCCTTTACATACAGGCTTTAGCTCTGGGCATTGGTCCTGCAACATCTGCTACGGTACTGAGTCTGTACAGTACTGAGTACAGGCCTGTAGGTGACTTCTCAGGGCCAGCTGTATGCTGAAGGGGAAGACCAAAAGGTTTGAAAGGAAAAGGCAAGTGATATTTGATAGAAAGTGGTTGATGAATTAGCTGAAGGATATGCTTTGTCTTCCCTACCATGCACAAAGAAGGAAGAAATAGCTGAAGCTTGAGGGCAGCCTTAGCTGTAGTGACTATGAGCCTGGATGCTAAGATCCTGAGAGGAGTGATCAAGCCAACAAACAGCAGAATTACAACCCGGGACTTCAAAAATGAGATTTTGGCTGGTTGAAGTGGCTGATAATGTGGTTGATAATCTGAGCTCAAAATACTGGTCTAGCTGCCCACTAGTCACATCCCTCAGTGCTCACTACAGAGACCAATATTTTAACATCTTCATTAATGACCTAGATAGTGGAATGGAGTGCACACTGAGAAAGTTGGCTGGCACCAAACTGCAAGGAGCAGTCAGTATTCTGGATGGTTTCCATTCAAAGGGTCCTGGGCAGGCTGGAGAAACAAGCTCATGGAACGCTCATTACGTTCAAGAAGAGCACTTGCAATGACTTACATGTGGCTTGGAATAACTTCACATGCACCAGTATAGGCTTGGAGTCTAGTAAACAGCCCTACAGAAAAGGACCTGGCCTGGTAGATAACAGCTTGAAAGCAAGTCAGAATTATGTCCTTGTGACAAAGAAGACAGTGTTCCGGGCTACATTAGCAAGAGTGTAGCCAGCAGGTCCAGAGAAGTTCTTCTTCCCCTCTTCAGCACAGGTGGAAATGTGTATTTCCAGAGCAGTCTCTCCAGTTCTGGGCTCCCCATTGTAGGAAGGACACAGTGGTTCTGGATCAAGTTTAATAGAGACCACCAACCTAGTCAGAGGCTGGAGCACTGGATGTACAAGGAGAGCCTGACAGTGCTGAGTCTATGCAGCCTGAGGAAGATATGGCATGTGAGAAACATTACATTCTACAACTGCCCGGACAGAAGAGAGAGAGAAGATGGAGCCAGACACTTCTCAGAGGTGCTGAGCAACAGGACAAGAGGTAATAGACACAAGCTGGAACATGGAAATTCAGATTAGACAGTAGGAACCCACTTCTTAACATGAGACTGATCCAGTTTTGCCACAGCAGCCCAGCTCTCTATTTTTAGAAGTGTTCAAGACTTGACTGAAGCTTTGAGTAACCTGATCTGATTAGCTCTGCTTTGAGTAGGGACTCGGACTAGACAATCTTCAAAGGTCCTTTCCAGCCTACAGTAATATGAGTCTAACATTTGGGACCAGATCAGTGTTGGCATCAAACACCTGAGATTAAGGTGCTCTTGCCTGAGTCTCTCAGGTAGCTTATCCCTTCAGACAAAAGGAATACCAGAGCAGAAAGAAGACATTGGTTCAAAACTCATGCGCATTTCAAGACCTTTGACTTTTAAGCCTGGGAGCCCTGTAGGAAGGCATTTAATGCAAGCGAGAAGACAGAGGAAACCTGTGAAGGTTCAAGTACATGCATCAGCTTTATTATGTAGGGATAACACAGGTACTCAGTGGTAAAGGCAATATAATTCTTGTGGGCTGACAGCAAAAAGAAAGTGATTAAGCATTTTCTTGCTAATCCTGGACCAAGCATAGCCTCTAAGTTTTTAAAGGCTTACTTTCAGAGTCCATATTGGAATATCCATCCAACCAAGACAGAAAAAGTGCTCTCCTGATGCAAAAGTTATTTTGCTGCTGCATGCCCATCCTTCTCTCAAACACCAAGGGGAGTGCTAGAGCTTTTCAGAGGATGGTTGAAATATTTTCTGCTAAATTTGTTTGCTAAAATGATTACATGGATTTGCCTGAAGCTTGTGTAAAGTAAAGAGAATTGGCCTGGGGATGATACTTTACATAAGTAGTTTCAATTTGAGTAGGTGATCTCTAAAATAGCTATAAGTATCCAAAAAAGGTCTTATACAAAGAGGTGTCCAGCAACCTGCATAACAGGATACTGCTACTGGCCTTCCCTATGATAGTGCACTGAGTTTATCAGTGGCATCTGTGTAAAATAATACCAGTAGTTATTAGCATTTGTCAGCTTTTACTTCAGTAATTTAACAGTTTCCACACAAAATAGGATACATGTTTCTTATGGAAGATGAAGATTAAATCAAACAGATTGCTAAACATATTCTATGAAGAAAAGCTGCAGTCCTTACACAGCCCAGCTCTCTGATTAATCTAACTTTCACTACAAGCAAAATTAAATATAAGAAATAAACACAGAATTAGAGACACAATAAGATAGAGGATTAAAGTTAAAATGCTATTACGCTTTGCCTTTCAGTGAACATGTCCACAGGACTTGTTGGTAAAATACTGTTCAAACACTTTGAGCAGACACAGTGCAAAAGGCAAGAAATACTGCAAGGGAAGGCACAGAAAAAGCTCTCATACTGTGAATTGTCTTGTCTCAAGAACACTTCAGAAAAGAAATGCACATCATAAATATAGAAAGTAAATATTTTCCCCTAATCTCACTTTTAAACTGCATAAATGAATTTAAATCCCAAAGCAGGTAGTAACCATGGTCTTTTCTAGGAGATATCTTAACTCAAACCAGATTAAGCAGTTGGG
>JAOEHX010021712.1:0-23940 GCA_025448015.1 Bolborhynchus lineola | reverse complement strand
AGGGGGCCTACAGGGATGCTGGGGAGGGACTCTTCATTAGGGACTGTAGTGATAGGACAAGGAGTAATGGGTTTAAATTTAAAGAGGGGAAGTTTAGACTGGATCTGAGGAAGAAATTCTTTAATGTAAGGGTGGCGAGGCATTGGAATTGGTTGCCCAGGGAAGTTGTGAATGCTCCATTGCTGGCAGTGTTCAAGGCCAGGTTGGACATAACCTTGGTTGACATGGTTTAGTGGGAGGTATCCCTGTCCATGGCAGGGGGGTTGGAACTACATGATCTTAAGGTCCTTTCCAACCCCAGCTATTCTATGATTCTATGTTACTTCTAATTATATTCAATTACTTTATTATATTGTTATTAATATTATTTTTATATATTCATATTAGTGGCAATTATTATATTAGATTATATTACATATTATATCACTTATATTACTTTTTATATAATTTTATTACATATTATATAATGTATCAATCATATATTAATCTATTAATATATTCCATATAATTATATGTTAATAGTAATACGATTAATTATACTACTTTTGAAAACTGCGTTATCAGTAGTTTGTCTGTGACACCTGGAAAAGGCAGAGAATGACAGAAGTCAAATGAACGGACAGAAATAAAATTGCTACATTGTGACATGACTTCCTCAAAAAGCTTTAGGCTTTCCAAAACTCAAAAAAAAAAAAAAAAAGGCTGTCAATGGCTATATTGATTTGATACTTCAAAAGGCAATGAAGTACATTCACTGCAAATAAGACTTCCAGGGGATTTGTAGAATGGAATATTTCCCATTAATTAAATATACAGTCACTCATAAGCTACCAGAAATTTAGCTGGTCATGAATTAATTCCTGAATGCATTTATTTAATTTAATCTTGTTCAGTGTTACTTCCCCAAAGAATCACTAATTTTGGTTCAGCTAAGGGTTAAGGTAATTTAGCATGGTAAGAAAGATCTAAAAGAAAATAATTCATTCTGATTTTAGACTCCATGTTTGTGTGTGGGTTTTTAAAGGGACTGCTAAGTGTTAAACAGAAGCATAGAAAATAAAAATAATAATTTTAAAAAAGAATAATAGATTCTTGTGACCGGCTTTTGAGAACAGTGTCTAGACATGAAAGAATGCCAGTGTCACATTAAAACCAGAATGAAAAGTCAACCAGTAAAGCCTATCCTTAGCCTTAAGCATTTATATATAGAATTCCGAAGGGAAAAGCAAAACTGAATAGATTTGACCAATCCTGAATTTATCAATAGACAGAATTTTTATAAGGAAATCTTTCCTTGCCTTAAATACCTTCATATACCTCAACTGCCTAAAGATATGTATTAGAATATAACTGCCATCCTCTGGGACAAATTATTTCCAGCTCTGTTCATAAATGATAAATGGGCATCCTTAGATAAATTAGGTGTTTACTGCCTAAGTGGAATTCCCTCTGAGTGAAAGGAGATACAACATGTCTAATTATAACAAAGAATATACATATTTTTGTACATCCAGAGATTAAGGCAAACTAAGAAAAGACAAACTTAAAAACATTTGACAGATCCAGAACTGAAGGGAAACCAGCACTCCAGTGATGTTAGCTACAACATTTCAAGATTCCTTGAATTATTTTCTAATTACTGTCCTGCTATAAACCTGGGAAGACCAACTGAAAACATATAAAAGTTATACGGATAAGTTGTAAGACACAGGAATGTGAAAAGTCTGCAATTTAAATAATTTGAAAAAAAAAATAAATATACACATAAACAAGAATGAAAAATGGACCACCACAGTGTTTTGTCTAACTTAAACCCAGTGCACACTCCAGCATTATGATCACTCAAGTGCTTCATATAATTCCTGTCCAAAAAGCATCATGATCTCTTTCTGAGGCCTTCTCTCCTAAGTTTCCCTCTTGAGGAACAAAACTGTAAGCTAAGGAAAGTCTGATATATTTCTGGGTTGGAGAATATGGAAGTTAGCAGAAGTACTCTCTTGGACAGAGGAATGTAGGTGCTCTCCCAGTCAGGCAACAGTCTCTCTAATTCAGGCTTCGTAAACAGTATCAAACTTCTGGAGGACAGTATAGACTGAAGAATCTCTGTGGACTGATAAGTCTCATTCACTAAAATTAAACAAGTAGAACCATGGATGTCATAAAGCCTGGTTCCCACTGTATTTTATTTGTAGTTTAGTGACTTTGATATCAAAGAACACATAAAGTATGAAGGAAGCTTTTTATTTTCATTTCTGTAACTCATTTATTAAGCTCCACACCACAAAAAACGACACGTTATTAGGTGTAAGAACATGATAGCTTTTTTTTATAGCTAGAACATTAACTTGGCCAACATTTTGTTTTAATGGTCTTTTATGCTTCTGAAGGCAGCCAGCACTGTGTCAGCACGAAAACCTTTTTCACAAGAATCTTTTCAAAAACAAACTAATAAAATTAGCTGGAATTACAGCTGCCTGTTATAACAGGTTAACAGAAAAGTATGGAAATATAACAGCTAGTAGAGCTTTATTATTATTTGCACACAAGCTTGGATTTGAGTGCATATTAAGACCTTTCTGCTTGCCAGTAAGCCTTCAATGTCACCAGCAGTTACTGGAAGACTTTTCTGACAGCCTGACTTGTGTAATACAAACTTTCCAAGGGAATGTACTGTTTTAACCTTAGAACATTGAAAATGACATTGAGTTAAGGTATTGACTGCTTTAGGTGACACAAGGACTGATCTACAGTTTCAGCATACTCTGACAAAGAGTAGAATGTCATGCTACCAATCAGGTTTGCTGAACCACAAAAGAAATTCAAACTACATTAAGGTCATTTGTAGATTCAATGCTTTATTAATAACACTCAAAATAGTCAACACTGATATAGATACTTATAATAAGACACCTGGTGCAGAAATAAAAGAAAATCTACTCAATGCATTTAGAGGAAGTAAAGATATCTCTGCCTTCTGTGGTTTAATGACTTGCTGTGTTCCTCTCGTAAGGACACAGCAATAGTGATTTCCATTTACATGTCCCAGGTTAAACTATTTGTTAATATTTATCAATAAAATCATTCATAGGGACGAGCCTTTGTTGAAAAGCTGCTGTCATGGAACCCATTCAAGATCACTTCTCAGAGTGCACATAAAACTGAATCTTAAATGCTGTCTTCCACTATTTTTGAGAAAGTCTGCTGATTTCTTATAACCTATATCCCCTTTGAATTCTTCTAGTGGGTCATAAAAATGTGGTTTTTCATTTAAAATTTACCCTATTCTCTCATTATCTTGGACTTAGTTGTGCCAGTTTCTTAGCTAAAGTAGATGTTGCTTCACATCTTTAGGAAGAAAGGTGTATTTTCTATTTTTCTAAACAGGAAGTGCAGTCACCTGCACTTACATGTATAATACCTAACCCTGCATTTCAATGACATGTAAATCAGTTATTTTTTCTCTTTGGTGACTGCTTGCCGTGTTTCAGTATGAAATGTACCTTGCACTGAAATATACTGTACAGCAAACTATGTATTTCTTATATAAATGCTAAATAATGTAAATGTTACTAGATCGGAACTAGCTTTTGACCAACTCTTTCTATATATTACTAAATAAAGTGGGGCCAGAGACTACTCTTTGGCCGTAAGTTAAGTAGCCACATTTAAACCATGAAAGCTCTGGCCATGGATCTTTCCTGTGGCTCCTTTGGTTATCTCTAGACCCAACACGTAGCCCTGCTTGACACACTTTTTTCCCAAATCAAATTGTATGAAATAAATTGAAGTTTCTGTTTGCCAGATTGGTGTTTACGCAGCATGAAGTTATTGAGGGGTGTTGTATTTCTTTGGGATGTGGCATGAAAATATATGGAGGCATGAAGACATACGTAACAGTACTGAAGCACTGCATGGGATGGAGTAGCCAAACCTGGTGCAGTGTTCAAAATAACCTCACTGCAGGGATATTTTTTGAACCATTGTCTCAGAAAACCGAGTGACATCAGCTACATGTGCCAGGGAGCCTTCTTGCACTTAAAGATTATGAAGAACCATTGCTCTAGTAATGAAGATTTTCAACAAGCTCTGTGTTACTCAGCAGAATGCACAGAGCCATTGTTGACAGGCAGAAGTGGGAGTTAACCACTCTAGCATGTGTTATGTTTCCTGGAACCTAAGCGTCTTACTCATCCTGTCTTACTCATCCAGTTGAAGTAACAGACTAGCGGTTGCATAGACAGTTTTCCTTACCACATATAAACTTAGATCTGGTACACAATCAATAATAAAAGTTGTGGAAAACATAAGCTTCTGAATCTTGGTGTTCTGTACCACTAACTTGAAGTACTAAAATTGCATCAATTCCATTTTATTGGTTTTTCTTCTGCAGAAAATTAAGTGCTTGTTCGACCATTACACTTTGTGTAATGCTGCTGTTTCCCTCCCCTGGGAACTGTGGAGAGGGACAGACTAAGTAGCAGCTCTGCTGAGGATGAGTTTGGAATCCTTGTGGGCAGTAGGTTAAACAGGAATCGGTAGTGTGCCTTGGTGGAAATGAAGGAGCAGCAGCCTCAAGAATACCTGGCCTTACAACACGGACAATAGAACTGGATACAGGAGTACAAGAATGATGTCGATCATCTGGAACGAGTTCATTGGAAAGCAACCCAGATGGGACTGGAGCACCTGAACTGTCAGGAAATGCTAAGAGAGAAAGCATGTTTAAACTGAAAAAAAGAAGGCTTTGAGAGAAACAAAGAGCAATTTCCCAGTATGCAAAAGAAGGTTACTGACAGTGTCAGGCTCTGCTGAAACGCATGGCAGAAGAACAAGAGGCAGTAGCCACAAAATGAAACAGAGGGCTGTGACTGGATAGAATGAAAATAAAATCTGTGTGAAGTACTGGAAAAAGAAGGAACCTACTTAGGCTGGGGGTGTAGGTACGAGAAAGTGTTGCTTTATTTTGGGGGGTTTGATTTTTTAAATGGCAATGATTTAATTTTCCCCAACTTAAGTTTTTTTTACCCGTGACAGTAATTGGTAAAGAATCTCCCTGTCATTACCTCAACCCATGGGATTTTTCATCTTAATTTCTGTTCTGTCCTGTTGAGGAGGAATAATTACATGGGGGGAGGGAGGAGGGAGGTAGGAGTCTGGCAACTCTCCAAGACTAAATCACGTTAGGTTACATAATTAGAATAAAGCCTGTTTTCCTTATCCCTGGCTCATGCCTACATTAGATGCTTTGCTATATTGAATTAAGAAAAACAAGCAAATCAAAACAGGGCGAAAAAAACCTTTAACCATCTAAGCAAGGCTTTATGTATCTCTCTCAGGCACATGCATTCATTCTGGTTTGTATTTCATGGGCACAAAGGCTACTTTTAACATATTTAAACAAACTTAAAGAAAAATTTCCCAAAACCTTTCTATTCAATTGCATCATATTTATATCTCCTCTGAGACAAAATTAACACAGTAAAGATCTCTCTTTTCTTCAGGATAAACTAACTATTCATGATTCCTGAAAATACATCAGTCCCTAAAGTGCTTTACTAGGAGAGTGCCATTCTGAATGGTTGCCAACATCTAAACTATACGATATTGGAGGGAAATAGATTGTTCCCTTACCTGAAGGCTAGCTGCTAAAATTTTCAATAGTAACTGCATTACATATTAGAGGCACAATCACTTCCATCACTTTGGTTATGTTGACAAACTGAAAATAATACTGGCAGCACTTTCCATGCTTTTGGCATTAAAGTGTTTTTTTTTTTTTTTTTCCTTTTTCAAGTATTGTGAGTAGCTTGACAGAGTACTGGCAATCCTTGTTGATGTAGAAAGATAGATTCTCAGAGTTCTTTCAAACTTTGAACTAAGAGCAGATGATACTACCTCATTACTTCAGTTCTTCCAAGCATATATGACTTAGCTTCTGGATTTCAATAGGGCTATTTTGTCTAGTGATTTGTGCCAGCTCATCACAAAATGAGAACTCTAGCAGACTGGTCAAGACTATAGAAATGGAAAATTCTGAGTATCTTTAAGCAAAATAGCTCCCTCTCCCCATTCCACCCCAAGAGAAAGGTGTACGGGGCAAAACTAAGGTCACTATCACTGGGAATTTTTACTAGTTGAAAGCACTTCAAGTGCTTTACTCTCCACATAGAAAACTTCAAATAGTGGATAGCAAGAAGTAGATTCAATTCAGTAAATTTTAACTAAAACATGTTTCATGAACTTAACTAGAGAGAAATCTAGGTTGCTGTTGCAGTCACTTGGTAAGATGGGCAGCCACACAAGCAAGTTTAATCCACCTGGTTTTGCTCTGAATATCTGACCTCTACTTTAGCATTTAAGAGACACCTGGAGAGCTTTTAAACTCCCCCACCGTAGTGTGATCCTGAGCAATATTTGCTTGTATGCATACATTGTCTCTAGGTTCCATTGTCCATAGCAAGGAACAACTAAGGCGGAGTATTAGATAAAGCTAGATACAGCTATCTCCTCTCACTGGTGACAAAAAAGCACTAGATGGGAATTTTAGATTGGACACACAACATCATCCTGTAGAAGTGAGATGCCATGCTGGAAAAAACTGGAGAAATTAAGTAAAGAAAGGACTAAAGACAACTGTAATTTCAGTACTTTCCTGCGCTATTATTCAAAGTAATTTAAATGCTTTTTTTTTTTTCTAATAAGAAAAGTTAGAAAGAAGGAGCACTATATCACTCAATTTTGAATGCAAAGAATTACCTACTTTCAAAGCACAGCTGCTAGAATGCAATGTACCCTGGCAGAAAAAGCCAATTGCTTCTTGAGCTGCATTAGGAAAAGCATAGGTGAGTTGAGAGGGGTGATCCTTCCACTCAAATTTACAATGGTGATCCTCACCTCAAGTTCTGCATCTAAGTCTGGTCTGCCTAATACAAGACAGATATGGACTTATTGGAGCAAGTGCATCATGGGGCCATGGGGCCTCAAAGATGATTAAGGGCATCTTCTATATGCTAAGTGGTTGAGGGAGCTGATATTGTTAAGCTTGCAGAAAACAAGGCTTAGTGAAGATTTTATCAATATCTTTACATACTTGAAGGGAGGGAACAAAGAAAACACTGGTTTCAGTAGCGCCCACTAACAGGGTAAGAGGCAATGAGCACAAAAAACCATGACATTCAAAGGCCTTTGTTCTTGCAGAAACTTAAAACCCAACTGCATATGGCCAGACTTTTTGTTATCTGTGTACATTTCCTAGGGGAAGGGAAATAAACTCTGATATCTAAGGTAGTTAAATCACTAAAGAGAATCTTGAAACCATTATTCTAACTTTGTGCTACATGAACTACAGATACGCAATTTACATTCTAAACCTGGATTTTTGCACTTTACTGAAACTGTTGTTTTGGGTTTTTTTAATTGATATAGAATATTATCAGAGGAAAACAATGGATGGTATGTATCAATTACTTTTTCTAGGGAAGTCCTTTTAAGGATTCACTTCTACTTATGTCTTGAAAAATGAAAAGACAGAAGCTAGTAACTCTAGTAACTGTTCAAAATGTCACAGTAATATAATTATAATTATATTATAATATAATTATCTTGTAGCTTAAACTGAACTCTAGTTCATACCTAAGGCTTGCATATCCTTTAAAACATAACATTACTTGACAACAAAAACAATGCCCTGAAAATTAAGCCAAGAATGTCTGAAAATATTGCAGGGTAGTGGAAAAATTACAACATTTCAATATGGTGTTAACAGATGACAACTGTCATAGGTACCAAAATGATTAATTTATATTGGTGACAGTTATGTTTTTTAAAGGGATCATTTGAAAATTTAATGGAGCATTTATTGCTAAAGAATGTAATTTGTTACTATTCTCACAACTTTAATTGGGAATAAAAAAACGAATCATGAAAGCAATATGAATTTGACTTCAATAATTTGACTTCACGGTTGTATCAACTAGATAGCACGAGTCGATTTCACGTACTGGAAGTACTTGTACAGTGCTGTGGTTAATGGAAATTTGATGGCATTTTAAAAGAGAATCACTGCACAAAACCCCTCTTCTTGCAGCTGCAGTATCTGTTATTCATGCTATGTGAAGTTCATCAATTAAAGTTCTGGGAGATTAATCTTCTAACTGATACCATAGTTTAACACATACTTAAATAGCTTTTGAGTTTCTGGACAAATCTCTAATTGTTAACAGTTCCATTATTAAATTCTTTAATTATCAACAAACCTGTCTATTTTTTATCTTCTCAAAAAGGGTATTTACACAACATTGCCTAATTACACCTTGGCTCTTTCTTTTCATTGCAATTGGCTTAGTCAGCCTTCTCCAGCATCCCTAATAGTAAGGTATTTGTAGCCCTTCGCTAAAAGACACAGTATATAATTTCTATGTGTTGGAAAACATTGGGTTTTTATTCCTCAGCACCACATCTGGCATTTTATGTTCACTGTTATCAAGAAATAAAGTTATACTGGTAGGTAGACTAAAGTAAGCTACATTTTCCCGTGCTTGAACTGGTTTCGGATAGAAACTCTCCACATTCAACCAATGCATTTGTGTTGTGCTTTCTTGAAATAAAATATATACTAAGGAAATACATATTAACATTTCAAAATAAGGTTACACATACAAAATTTACAATCTTTTAATGAAACTAATAAAACCAAGGATGTGAGAAGGAATTGTTTGCACTCAAATTTGCCTAACAAAAATAAAACATGAGATTTAAAGCAAGATGTTGTTGGCAGTATATATGATCCCCCATTTTAAGACTTGTTATTTGAGGTTTACTTGCATACTCTCAAAAACACACATATACGTGTTCCCTTGTATGTGAATAGAAATAAAGCAAACGATCAAAGATAATGATACAAATCAATGATTAATGCTTTTGTAGGAAACAGGATATTCTACAGTATTGCTTAAACTTGTTAACCCAGGAGCTGAAGTGAAGACACCCAGAAGCAGATGTGAAGACACCAAACTGTCATTTCAAAGCAATCTCATTATCTAATTGTAGGGATTTTACTTGCTTTCTCTCCCCTATTATTAAAACTCTTACAAATGTGAACTCTATTTATTATTTTATAGAAACAATCAGGTCTAATAGTTGTTTTCTTAAAGAGTTTTGAAATTTATGAATGCTAAGGAACATACAGCTGACTTGAACAGATGGCGCAGTTACTAGAAGAGTTAAATGGTTGTTGGTTAAGACTGAATAAAAACTTGAAAGAGCAGCAAAATAAACTTCACAGCCTATTTCCTGTGAAGTAGTTCTGTGAAGGAACTACTGTGAGACACTGTGAAGGAAGCATCTGTGAATTTATTTGCTGGAATGGCTGCTGCCACCATGAATTTCATTCAGTGTTTCATGGACAAGGTAGAGTTTTTGGAGTACGTGAGTTCACTTGAAATTGTGGAGATTTTTAGAGAAATTGAATAAATAAATGCTGGCTTATAAATATGTCCTCAAATTTGCATATGTTAGAATAGAATAGAATTAGACAGAGAAGAGTGATAATTTAGTTCTGAGCTTAGCAACTGTGCAAGGATTTAACATTACACAAGAAGTCCCCAGTAGCTTTGATTCCCACAGTCAATTATTAAGGTCAATGTCTTTGTTTTGCTAGTACATGCTTTTTCCCAAAGGGATGAATTTGAAAAGAGAATCACGTAATTAATTTAAACTTGTTTTCAGTGATCAAATCATTTGTTGGAATCCCAGTAAAAGCATCCTGGGTAACAGGGGGGAAGGAGGGTGCAAGAAAAGTTAAATACTTGCACTATTAATATTGGGGGTAGTTTTCTCAGTTACAGAAATGTAGTGTGATTAATTGATTACTCATATAATAATGATTATTTTAAAACTAAAAAATTAATAGTTATTTTAAAATACTTTTTTAGTGTAATTCCAGATACTGAGAGGTTTATGATTAGTACTAGTTCACATCAAAAACTTGGCTGTAAATTTAAACATCTGAAAACCTGTAAACACTAAGATGTCATATTTGCTATTATGAAGTCAGGGATCAGATCAAAAATATCATTAGTAGTCACCCAGGTTTTTGGTGGCTTTTTAAAGGTGTTGTGCTTTAACCCCAGAGGCAACTAAATACCATGTAGCGATCTGCTTGCTTTCCCTTCCTCCTCCCACTCCCGTTTTGGGACAGGGAGGAGAATCAGAAAAAGCAAAAACCCATGGGCTGAGAGAAGAACACAGAAATAATTGATATAAAGTAATATATTAAAAACAACAATAATAATAGGGAAAAGAGAGAGATAAAACACAAGATAACCCAAGTGATGCACAATACAATTGCTCACCACCTGCTGACCAGTACCTAGCCCAACATGAGCAGCGACTGGCAGCTCCCAGCCAACTCCCCCCAATTTATATACTGGGAATGATGTTTTATGGTATGGGATACTCCTTTGAGTAGTTTGGGTCAGAGGTCCTGGCTGTGCTCCCTCACAGCTTTTCCTGCCCCTCCTCACCAGCCAAAAATGAGAGACTGAAAAATCCTTGTCATCAACATTATTGTCCAATTAAAGCTAAAACACAGCACTGTACCAGCAACCAGGAAGAAAATTAACTCTATCCCATCTGAAACCATGACATAAGGCCTATTTGTCTTCGCATGATTTTATATAATAAAATGTAATGAAAGCAACCCATACTGTTTTAACTCTCAGAAAATTACTTTGTGTTGGGAATTTCATTCTTTCAGAAACGTACTATAGTCTGAAACTGACATTTGTGATGTGATTTAACCAATATTAAGAGTCAAGAAAGACTGGAAAACTATAGGAGAAATATTGCAATTCTTAAAATCAGTGCATGCATGGAATTACAGTGCATAACACAGTGCTGTGAATATTAAAATGTCTTGAGCAATTTTAAAAATCTGCAGTTATTTCTTTTTTGTATGTGTGTTTTCTAGTATGCAGATTAAGTTCAAATGCTGCTTGTAAAACTTGCGTGTTGGTGAAAACACAATCTAAAGCAGTTGATAAAAAAAATCATATATTAAATAGAATCTGAGAAGCAGCATTGGCCAAGACCAGATCTTATGAATGTAGCAGTGCTCCTTTTAGTTTGCAATATGCAACTAAGATCAGAATCTGCCATAAAAGGCCCTCTCACCAATAATGTGGCAACATCAAAGCTGGTAGTCATTTTCACACGTAATTCTGGATTCTAGGAGGAACAAGTGTGGTTTGTTTAGTGACAGTACAGTTAGATGGAAGGATCATACAAGTAAAGAACTATTTCCTGTAAGAATTCGGTCACAAAATGAACACAAACCACAGTAACACTAGCAAACTGATCCATGGGGTTATGCTACCAGTGCTGTCCTGCTACCACTGTAACACCGGCAAACTTAGAACCTGTCTCAAACCTACTCTAAATATAGTTGCTTTAAAGCCTGTTAAGAGATTTAACAGTTTTGTATGAAGTGCAGACAAAGAATATGTGTTTCTACTGCATCTGCTAGCACCTTCTTAAAACTCCCATATCAATCACAAGCTATAATGCTAAATGAAACCTGTTTGGTAGCAATGCTAACTGAAACTGAAGAATTGGATTTAATCCACACAAAAATAGTAATTTATCTGAATCTTGAGCTGAAATAAACTGTTTGAATACAGCTTTTAAAAATCTATCTTCCATTACAGGTTGAATATTGTACTTGTCTTCAGATTGATACAGCCGATATTCCTAAAGTATCACTGATGACTGAAGAGTAGATGGAGATGGATAAGTTTTTACTTGGCTCATTTTCTTTCTGCAGAATGTTTAGTTCTCTTTGGAAGAATAGAATGGCAAGAAAATTAAGAGTTAGCTCAAGAGAGCTTTAAACTAAATTGATGGGGGAAAGGGATGCCAATAGGACTGCAGTAGGTGAACCAAGGGTTGAAAATCAGGTTTTGATTGTTGACTTCTCTGTTTTAAACTGCAATACTAATCATCATTACTACACAGAGGCATATGACAAATAGCGGAAATAATTGAAACTATGGTGAGATTGGAAGCACTAAACCATTAAGCAGGTTAACCACTGCAACAGCAGGATGGGATAGGAGGAGAAGAGTGCTCAGCAGAAAAAAATAAATTAAAAAAAAAAAAAAAAAGAAAAATTACTACTCTCCTCAAAGGCTGATAAAGTGCAGAACAACTAAGAGGAATCAGTTTTGTGTTTAATCCATGCAACTACTGATAAACCAGATCCTACAGCTTCTAAGACATAATTAATTACAATTACTGATCTGATAAAAAGGTCAATGATTCCTTGCTGAAACACTTAAACAATCTGTCTCTGTTTTTCAAACTTCCAGTAATCAATGTTTGCCTCATGCCTCAGTGACATTTTTGCTTTTACAGCATGCCACATGCCAGAATACCTTCAAGGACCTGTTAACAGTATTATGTAGGCTTAATTCTAAATTACTGCAGCAATGAATGAGGGCTCAAATGTCTAACTGTTAGTGAAATAAATAGTATTTCTGAGAAGATGCTTAACAAGAAAAAATATCTTTTCCATCTTTTGGTATTAGTCTTCAGGTCAGCATCGACTCCTGAGTTCTTCAGTAAAAACAAGGGGGAAAAAAAGAAGGATTTTTTTGCTTTATCAACATATGCAACAGTAGAAAATACATCTATAGTTCAGAAACCCAATGAAGTATAACATCTGAATTGAAAACTAAAAATTATCATAGATTCTCAGCCAGTAAGATGAAAATCTCATGTTAGGAATTATTATAATTTAAATACATAATGAAAATAGAAAATATTTATATAATAATAAAAAATAAAAGATGATACTATTTTTAACATCATGAAATATCCATTACTTTCATGTAATTGAGAGATCATTTGAGAAATTCAGTCAATAAGATTGCATGCTATTGAATTGCAAGCCAATAAGATTGGAAGCTAAGGGATATATATACACACATATATAAAGTTGATAAATATATGTACATTACAGATATATAAATAATAAATGGAAATCATATGAGAAGGTCTATGAATGAATAAAAATGTTTATTCCACCACATACAGGACAGAGTTCCCATGAAAAGCTTATGTGGCTGATTTTTTTTAAAAAAAAATATGCATGTCTGAAACTAAGCTGGTCATCGAAATCTTTCTTTAAATCATCGATGAAGATGCACACATTTTTAAATAAATCTCATTTCAACATAAAATAGATGTCTATTTCTGGTCAGATCAATCATGTATCGGAAGTTCAGAGCTGAACAATGTCCACAGTACAGACCTCTAAAGCTAGCGGCAACTAATTCCATTCTATTCTGAGAGTCATCAGAATTATTATTTGGGCATTTGCATGCATCAGGCGATAAAAAAATTCAGTTAATTTAAAATAATGTATTTATCCTTGAAACAACTTCCTACGTATTTCATTAAGTTGCATCAGTGGCACAATTTCTCACCAGTCCAACTGATGCCCATGCTTTCCTACACTGAGAAAATTTTCTTTCATAGGTTACCACTTGCCCCCTTTTCAAGGTCACAGCATCCTTTTTTTCTTATTGAAGCCTCTTAAGAGAGCTTCTATTTTATTACAATAATTATTACAAGTATCATTAGGTCCTGAGATATTTATGGTTATTCCATTCATTAGATTATTATTAAAACCAAAGGCACTGATTGAGTTTGCTTGCATTTCAATGCTTGTGTTGCACTGTGTGCAGTGGTTTAGTCACAGAAAGAACAAATATCCAATATATCCACTTCCAATTGTTATTATATTCTGATAGTGTGTTTTCATTATAAGGGAATAGTATTTTCTGGTTTTCGGGAAATAGCTTTCATGTTTCAGGAAAGGAAACCTTCCTCAACATTAATAGAACATTAACACACAGGAATACAAAAGCATTTTGGCAAAGATGCAGCACAGGGAAACATACTTGAACTCTGAGAGGTAATCAGCATGGGTAACTCTCTGCAAGGAAGGAAACAGCATTATCTAAGTAACTGAAGATATTAAAAAGCTAAAAGAAAAGTAGGCAACAGTGCAGTGAGATAAAGTTTGTTCAGCCTTCGTCTCCTAAACTGTACACTTCAGTTTCAATCTACATAAATTTGTGGAAATAAAAAGAAGGCTGACTGAATTAGTCCCAGTTTTTTATAAACTGTCTGCTACATTTTGTCCTCTCCATCATTTTATCTCTGTGAGATTTCCAGATCTGCACTCCAATTTTAACTATGCATCTCACCTTCGTGAGTGTAGAGGGACTCTGAGCTACAGAACTATACAGCAGAATCAGGAATAATGAATCCCTTAATTTTCATCTAAAATGCATTAATTTGTTGAGTTGAACCAAACAAACACAAGAAAAACAGCCTCAAAAAATACCAGAAATTACTGAACTAATTGCTCCCAAGACATATAATTTTATTTTCAAGGACCTCTGCTCATAACTGCTATACTCTTTTAATTTTGCCTACAGTGTTTTTATTCACATTCTTAGGACACAAAACTTTTAGAGGGGGTAAGAGCATTAAGTGAACCTTGCTTGTGTTTTATACATGTCAAGTTTAAACATGGGTTTTGTAAGTAGCTTTTAATTTATATATATATATACACAGAGACAGATACATATGTTCAATACATATGGTTAACTTCAACAGATCCATACTTCCTGTTACAGCTCATGAAAAACTAAAAACAATGGAGCACTGACTGATTAGAGTATCAACAAACCCTTTTGAGCAGGTAGTAAACTTAATGAAAATACCTCATGCCTCATTTCTGCATTTTGTCAGACTTTACTCAGTCAGAAACATAGCTTGCAGTAATGGTGAAGTCACTAATATCAGCAGTAGTTTATTGTCTAGTACAAACTGCAAATAATTAGCTGTGGAGTGTTAATCTTGGCTGGACACCAGTGCCCAGCAAGCCGCTCTATCAATTCCCCTGCTCAACTCGATAGGGGAAGAGAAAATACAACCAAAGCCTAGCGGGTTGAGATAAGGCCTTCTGGTCACCCCTCCCTTCTTCCCAGGCTCAACTTCAGTTTCTATATACCCTCCTCCAGAGTGACACAAGGGGACAGGGAACAGGGGTTGCAGTCAGTTCATCACATCTTGTCTCCACCACTCCTTCCTAGAACAAATAGATATATTAACATTGACTCATATAAGACAGCTATTTCACATAGCTTAGATACAGTATTTCAGATAGCTAAGAGAGTAAGATGGATTTTTATACTTGTACCACCAGTAAATAGTGTTGGGGATCCATAACAGTGTTGGGGATTGGTGAGGCACTGGAATGGGCTGCCCGAGGATGTTGTGAATGCTCCATCCCTGGCAGTGTTCAAAGCCAGGTTAGACAGAGCCTTGGGAGACATAGGTTAGTGTGAGGTGTCCCTGTCCATGGCAGGGGGGTTGGAACTAGATGATCTTAAGGTCCTTTCCAACCCTAACTATTCTATGATTCTATTCTATGACTCCATGTAATGGTACACAAACTAGCCTTTTCCACAGAGACCAAGCAAAAATGCAGATGAGTCAGATCAAGCCTCAAAGACCCTAAAAGGCCTGTAATGTCATTTCCTAAGAACCTGCTAATGAGAAAAAATGTGAAATCATTCATCAGGTGTTTTCTATGCTTAAAACAAAGAAACGGTCTAATAAACAAACAATTTCCCTGTTCATTAATTGAAATTTAGGCCAGCAGCACATAGAATCATAGAATAGTTCCGTGTTGGAAAGACCTTAAGATCATTTAGTTCTAACCCTCCTGCCATGGGCAGGGACACCACATACTAAACCATGTCACTCAAGACATTGCCTCATTCTAAGTTGTTATATTCTAAGAGGTAGGCTTAACCTTTTGGAGCTTTACAATAAAAGGAAACAAAACCAAATATTTGACATCTGGTTAATTATCTTCAGTATAGACATCTGAAAGTTCAAGTGACCTAAAAGTGACCTAAATGTGATAAATCCCCCTGGTATCTGCTGAGTGGTGTCCATCACATGAAACAGGCAGAATGAAATGGGCAAAATGATCTGACAGCACTACTGAGGGCTCAGACATGAACTGAATGGTCCTCTATTTCTCATGTGCTAAAGATCATTTCTCATGTGATGAAGTTCTTTAAAATTTTGTCAACTTTCAAAAGTTGGAAATTTTTTATTAAACTTCCATAGATACATTCACTTTAGTTCATGGCTCAGAGGAATAAGACTTTATAATCCATTTGCATCCCATAATCACAAATGCAAATCAACTGAATTTCCTCTCCCCCCATGCTCCCCCCCTCTTACTTGCCTCACTTTTAAAAACTCTATTACAAGCTTCGTTTTTCAAAGGAAGTGAGGATCAGGAACTCTCTCATTGTTTCTCTCTTCGGAACACAGTGAGTACATTTGAGGCACTTTCTTCACATGGAACTCTGATTTCACCCTCTCATTACTCCTTCAATTGTCTTTAAAATACTAAAATCACAAGTTAGTATCAAAAGACATATACTGGGGAAAAAAGCTGTCAATAAAC
Organism: Bolborhynchus lineola; assembly: GCA_025448015.1. Classification (NCBI taxonomy): domain Eukaryota; kingdom Metazoa; phylum Chordata; class Aves; order Psittaciformes; family Psittacidae; genus Bolborhynchus; species Bolborhynchus lineola. The sequence goes on along the minus strand of JAOEHX010021712.1, from coordinate 7,382 downwards.
AGCTCTGTCTCACAGTCTAATCTGACAAAATTTCTCCTGCATTCAGTGTTGTTGGGCCTCAATAAACAGCATTACAAGAAGAGACAAAACAGTCTTTAAAGGAGCACGGATTACTGAAAACGGGTAATCTAAAACTACCACAGGAGTAAAAGATATCACAGTCATAAATATGCAGTTAAAACTACTTGATTTGCAGTTTCCTTGATAATTTCCAATTAAGCATCTGAATACTCTCAAACATATTAGCATATCAATAGGAATGTAATTTTATGTTCATTCTTTATGTAAACTCATGTTTTTTACATGGCAACCTAATTTCACATTCATTTTCCAAACTTCACTTTCAAAATGTTCTGTGTACTTTCAAGTTCACTTATTTCTGTGGTCCCTAATGATAAAGCTAAAGTAAGTATCATCAATAAAGCAAACACTGTCACCTATAGATATATGCAGGTATGTAGATGTGCACTTCGTAGAAGAAAGTGCAGCAGGAGGGCCAGGAGACCTCCTTGGATGGATAAGGAGCTGCTGATGAAACTCTGAGGGAAAAAAGAAGCTTATAAAGGTTGGAAGCAAAGACAGGCAGCCTGGGAAGAGCACAGGGATGTTGTTCAGGAAGCTAGCGACCAGGTTAGTCAAGCTAAGGCCCACTTAGAATTAAACTTGGCTAGGGATGTTAAGGACAACAGGAAACGATTCTATAGGTACATTGAGAATAAAACAGACTAGGGACAATGTGGGCCCTCTCTGGAAGTCTTCACTGGCAAATGTCTGACCACATCACCCAACTCCTGGAAGGCAGACACAGCAACTGTGAGAATGAAGACCTCAGGCACACTGCGGGAGAGGATCTGATTCGAGAGCATCTTAAGAACCTGAACATATACAAGTCTATGGGACCTGATGAAATCCATCTGTGGGTCCTGACGGAGCTGGCACATGAAGTTGCTAAGCCACTGTCCCATCATATTTGAAAAATCATGGCAGTCAGGTGAAGCTCCCGATGACTGGAAAAAGGGAAATATAACCCCCATTTTCAAGAAAGAGAAAATGGATGACACACGGAACTACAGACCAGTCAGCCCCACCTCTGTGCCTGGCAAAATCTTGGAGCAGATTCTCCTGGAAGGCATGCTGAGGCTGAGAAAGTTGGGGCTGTTCAGCCAGGAGAAGTCAAGGCTTCATGGAGACCTTATAGCAGCTTTCCAGTGTCTGAAGGGAGCTTACAAGGATGCTAGAGAGGTACTCTTCCTTAGAGACTGTAGTGACAGGACAAGGGGTAATGGATTTAAACTTAAAACTTCATTTCTCCTTCCTCCCACCCCCTTCTCACCTTTTTTTTTATTATTTTTTATTTAATTATTAAACTGCTTTTATCTAAAGACATGAGTTGTCTCACTTTTACCCTTCAGATTCCCTCCCCCATTCTGCCTGGGGGGAGTGAATGAGGAGCTGTGTAGTGTTTATTTGCAAGCTGGGGTTAAACCATGACAGTAATCCATGAATCTAAACTAGTCTGCAACAGCCTATTTTTTGGAGATAATTTGAATCTGTGTATACTATGAAAAATTAAAGCTAAGTACAAATTTTAGCACTTTTGTTATGCTATACGACCTTGATTTTAGAGTCTGTACTGATATAACAACACCTGAAGAATTGATGAAGTAAATTTCTGTATTTACTAACAAACATCCAGTTCAAGGCATCATATATGTATATACACTAGAGAAAAAATGCAGGTAAAAAGATAAAATTTATTTACATTTGTATTTGTAATGGAGATAGATATGATTGTTGATGTTTATATTGCAACTTTTTTGCTTAAAGTTCACAAAGAAATTTGCAAACCTGTCATTTTTTTCTTGCCATCATTAACAGTAATGTGCTTAAGAAAAATATTATAGATTTGACATATGAACAAGCCTGTTTTCATATGAAGGGTGCCATATGGCGACTGAGTTTCCTCTTGACAGGAAATTAAAGCAAGACAGTGTAAGTAAAGTTCTGAAACTGTACAACAGAGAGAATACAAGGATAAAAGAACATCTGTACTGGGAGCCAGTTTTTCTCCTTTTATTATAAAATACTGAATGCTCATATGACTACATCCATAACTATGGACCTGATCATTTCAGCTAATTGGAATTAAAAATCTAAAATGTGATTTCAAGTAGCTGAACTATTTCAATTCTAATTTTAAAGAGAACTCCAAACTTACTTGAATTCCCCCACTACAATGTTTTTCTCTTCCCAGCAGAAAAAATAAAAAACTCATTCAAATTCCCTCCAATTACACTTTTTAACTTTGTCTCCTTTTGTTTCAAAATCTCCCTTTTACCAGAAATAGAAAAACAACGTAAAATCTTATTTATAAGATTTGCTAATGGTTCATTTCTAGGCTTTTAAGTTATTAGCTGAATTCTGATTTACATCTCTTTCTGGTAGGAGAATTATCTGCTGTAACACAAAGCGGGCAAGTCAGATGAAATTCAAAGTTTATGTTCTCTGCCTTCAGTTCTGATGGATTATAAAGAACAACATCATTAATCCACTGAATTTTATGCATACAGTGAATGCTTAGAAGCACATAATTCATTATCAAAATTACCAGAATTTCGGTATATTACCTGAGTAAACTTAGGATCTAATATTCTGAGAAAGGATAGACATTTTACATCCCCTGTTAGAATGACATTAGTATCCTACACTAAGGGGATGCTAATGGGCATGTAACAACATAGAGCATTTATGTTGTGAATTACAGACTGTTTTCATCTGCAATTTCAAGAGGTCTTATTGCCATAGCCCTAAAAAACATCTCTTGATTCAGCATCACAAATATAGTACAAAACTGTAGAAATATCTCTCCAAACTAGCCATACTGAATTTAAATGTCAAAACTGACCTCCTGGTCAAAGAAATATATTCCATTACAATATGTATAAACCTTCTTACCAATAGCAAGTCAATACAGATTTTAAATGGAGTCCAACTTTCAAGTATGCTTTAACTGTGTATCTTGCCTAGTAAAAAAAAGTGAGATTCTGAGCATGTAGATAAGATACATTTCTCCCAGTGATTCTGGGGGAAATACTGTTATTATAAGCAACAATTCAATTCCATCTCAATTATTTAATTACTGCCATGAAGGTGCAACAGTCAAACCTGAAAGTGGCATGTAGTAAATTATGTGGTATTTCTCATTATAATAATCAGTATGAAATGTGGGTACTTCTCAGACATTAATTAATTAATTTGCACAGCGCTGTATAAGAGGAACCATCCAGTATCTTAATTTCCCAGGTATCTACTGAATATGAAGAAAGGAATGCCACAGGGAATAAATATTCACAAAATACTAATGTTCAGCCTGATGTGCTACGGCTCATGTTTTAAGATCATCAGTATTCTAACACCATACTTTGCAGTATCTTATTTTTTCTTCTCCCACCCCACCTCTGAAGCTTTCAGCAACTTTAGCTGCCTCCTGGAAGGATAATAATTTCTTCATAATTTATCCCAGAAATTAAGTCAGACATACAAAATAAGCAACATGCAGTAAATTATCACTTCTGAAATAAAAGGGTTAAGCGACTTGCCTGCTGTAATGCAGAAACTTTCCTATGGAAGAAGGGGCTAACTTTAGTTCTATATTTGTTCAGGAAGGTATCACCTAAGTTATTTTCTAACATATATATTTACTAATATGCTATATATTCTATATATTCAGTAATTTCATCTTGACATGTTTTTGCTTGAGTTCTCATTGTAATTAACAGATAACAAGTGAAAATCCTCCAGTTTCATTTCTGTAGACTAAGTAATTTAACTTTTCTTTCTCAGCAGCAGCTCTGGACACCTCTCGCCAGCAACCTCTTTTGAATCCTTAGCCTTTCATTCAGACAAATTTGGGAAGATGCAATGATTCTGACTGGAAGACTGTTGTACTTTGAGGAGTTAATGGTCCACACAGCTAATGTAAGCAGGTATGTGCTGTACAGCATTGCAAGTATCCCTTAACCCACTGGACTGTGCTGTGTTGCACATACTCCACAGAAGATGAATCCAGCTAGCTGATGGTAATAGAAAAGCCTGGAGGCTGCACCTGCTTGACAAGAGCATTCATGCCACTTGCTATCTTTGCCTTTATCTTGAAGTGAAGCAACACCTCAAATAAACATCCTTTTCTACCACAGTTCTTTTCAGAAAAATCTTATGAACCCCCTGAAGTCCACAATACCCACAAATGTCACCTAGGACAGGACCTATGCAGCATACCATGGCCACACTAGAAGTCCATCTAATACTGTATCAACTCAGGGTTCCCACCACCAGAATCACAGAGTCATAGCATGGTTTGAGTTGGAAGGGACCTTAAAGCTCATCCAGTTCCAACCCCCTGACACCTTCCACTAGACCAGGTTGCTCAAGAAGGGACATAAGGTCATATAACTGGTCATTACACCTTTTCTAAAAGTTAATGAAATACTCATCTTTCTCAAGAGAGTTTGCTCTTTTCTTGTGGCACCTAAAAGAACCAGCACCTGTTGGTGCAAAGTAGACGAGGAGAAAGACAGGCCTTCTGAAAGAGAAACTTAGTTTATTTTAATTTGCCTTGTTTGCTTTAGGATAAAATTTACTCATTTGTTCAAAGAAACTTTAGTCTTGCCTGTTTAAGCGATGAGACTTTCTTCTGCAGTCTCATGAATGATATAAAACTTTGTTAACAAATTTTGCAGGGCCAGGAATTGAAGACGGGTAAGTAATTTATAATATTCCTTATCTATACTCTCAAGCTCAGTTTAAGGCATCACAAGTGTATGTTTTCTTATATGAACAAATGTAACTGTGCATCATACTTATGGAACCTAATTCACCAAGCAATGACTTAGAAGTACATGGGGTCCTGCAGATGGCTGTCAGGGGTCTGGCAATGGTCTTAAGTGTCGTGAAGTATGATGCAGCATTAGACTGAACAAAAAGTTAAGAGTCATTCATGCAGTAGCAGGAGAAAACAGAAGTCATTTATATTTGGAACTGGAGATATCTAGGATCATGCACCTGACACATACAATTCAGGATGTATTTGAGTAACAGGAAAGAATTGTGACTATCACTGAAAACCTGAAATGTGTACCTTACAGTAGAAGATTACAAGAGCTCAGTTGAATTACCAGAGATACAACTAAGCCACTGACTTGATCGTGGTCTATTACCTTCACAAGGAATATTACTTTGAAAATAAAGTGGGTAAGAATATAATTGACACAGTAATAAGATCTGATGGCTAAAGGATGAATTTATAGAGCTACCTCTACAACTCATTTTTGTTTTAACTGCCTGTTAAAGCTGCACAACTTCAAAGGCAGCAGAGAGCTTTTGCTTTTATTATAAGCAAAAAGACAATTTACAAGTAATAAAAAGAACATCAAGGCTCATTTTAGGTTCTTCCAAAGTGGATATTTTAAATTCTGACCATGTTTCCCTAAAGAAATATTCTGCATATAATAGAAATTAATAGGGTGCACTCCTATGAATATATGCAGGAGAAACCAGGTAATTGTAACAGGTTTTTCTGCCTTTATAAGGTACGATTTTACTTATTTATTTTTTTAATCTAATTTTACCTTAAGTAGAACTCTGGTCTTTTAAGCAGAAGCTTTTTTTCATTATAGCATGTTCATTTACACAAATGTAGCTTATTTTTCTATGTATTTACACCTTTTGATTGACTTTTTAGCTGAGCTACAATTTTTGTACAATCTCTTCTTATAGTTACATAATTCAGTTGAACTGCTCTTATTAGAAGATCCCTACGGCTTGTGGTAAATTGTCAGCGACTCAGAGTCAGCACTGGAAAAAAAACAACCCACTGTTTCTTCATTCATTATTTTTTTCACCATTAATCTGCCACTCAAAAGTTATTAAGTTCTGTTAGTCAAGATTATTAATAATAAAAGATTATTGGTAAGATTCAATGAAAGATATTAATCAGAGATCATGCTGAAGATGTACAAAGCCTGTATTGTAAACTGAGGTCTCAGACAAGGCGGCAGAGCCAAGAAAACTTAAAATGAAGCAAGTAGGACTAGAAACAGGACAAAGAATCACAGGAAAACACTTCTCAGTTCACCTAATGTAAACCAAATCAAAGATGGGTATTGATTTGTTAATAACATGCAATTAAGCCACAATATTGCTTCTTTCATAAATGTGCTCTCTAATGTTATATACTTTTAACGTATCATTTACTTCTTCAAATTAACTGGGAGGATGTGACATTACTTGCATGTTTCAAATTTTATTACTTTTTGTAATCTTGCAAATAGTAAACGTCTGGAAATCCACTTCAGTCCAAGGCTCTGGAGCAGCACGCTAAAGGCAGACTCCATTTTCTGGCCATTTTCTGCAAGCTTAACACTTCTCATTCTGTTCACTGAAACACAGCACTGTACAAAACCTATTCCTTCCTCTGAGTTGTCCTAATGCCCTTCTTGTAGTTAGAACAATGGTGACTTCAGTCATCATTCTCAGGCATCTTATCTCACCTCCAAAGTCTTAACCAAGAAGTCTTTTAGTCAGCCATGCAGAAAAAATATTATGCTCATGTTATCCTCGTTTTCCAAGGGAGATTTTGAGAACCCTGAGACAGGTAGTCCCTGTTTATGAAATGAGCCATTTATTGCACTGTTTAAGTCTAGAAGTGTAGGACAGACATGAAATCCATTGTCAATACTCATCAATACAGAAGATGCCACATATAAAGAACTTTTAAGCATGGATGATAGAAACAGAATTAAATAATACAGGTAGTAAAATGCTTGACCAAGGGACTAATAACAAAAATGTCTGATACAAAAAGGGACCTTATTATTAGATACTTACTGAGATGAAAAATTGCCCCGCTGTAATAATTTCATCACAGCATGACAAGGAGGCTAATTCAGGAATGGAGAAACTGTCTGGAATGTCATTTTTTTTGCCCAACAAGGTAGTTTAAACAAATACCTGGGATGCTGCCTCTGTTCAAAGTTTTACTGGACCTTTCTATAAAATACAGTATATAGTTTTAGTCATCCATGGCTCATGAAGGAGGAACACAAACTTAGCTAGGTCAGAGAAAGATTATTAGGATGAAATGGAACTTTATAAGCAGAAAATAAAATAATTCAGCTTGCCCGGTTCAGAAAAACAAATGCTGAGAGAATGAGATTGCTCTCAACAACTATATAAAAATAGTGTTTGAACTGAAGGACAGCTTGGCTCGAACAGAAATTAATTACATGTGTGGGGAAAAAAAAAAAAAGCAGCCAAATTAGAGATTATCAAGAGGTTACTTCCCACTAGAGAAGTTCTAGAGCAGCCCTGTAAAAGGACTTTTG
>JAOEHX010021708.1:38965-51705 GCA_025448015.1 Bolborhynchus lineola | reverse complement strand
CCGGCCAAACTGTCAAACCAGAAGCTGATAGAGACCACCCAAGCGACCAATTGTAGCCTACGAAAACAGCATTCCCAACATCAGAGATTTCAACTTCAGCGTGTGGAAAACAAAAACAAAACCCTGGATTTTGATTAAAGGCAAAACCATGAACTTACAGGAGGAGACGATTATTGGTTTAGAAACTGGTCCAATATACAGTATAAAAGGAAAAGGTGGGAGACAAAAAAGAAGATTTGGAAACATTTTTTCCTCCGTATAAATTGTAGTTTGTCCCTGTCCAGTGGACTGATTCACTGTTTCTGTGTCCTATGGGTTCTTTGTTAAGCAAGAGAAGTTAGTAGTTAATTATACCATGAATGTACTTGTCTGTGTACAGTTTTTAGAACATTAAAAAGGGTTTGTTTGCTTAGCTGTCAACAAGGAAAAACATAAGGGAGGCATTCAACAAACCAATTTTGAGATTAAAAGTCCTTTCTTTTATATTTTGAAACATGCCCCAAAATGAGGCAGTCGGCAAACTTCTCAGGACAATGAATTTTTCCCATTTTTCTTTCTACGCCACACAGTGCATTGTTTTTTCTACCTGCTTGTCTTATTTTTTAGAATGATTTAGTAAACAAAAAGAAAACAGTTTTCTCCTCATTTTGGCATGAATTCCCTTATTTCCAAATGAAGAAAACCTTGCGAAAGAGATTTTGAGGAAAACAAAAGGTTTTGTATAAACGAGCATTGTGCTTTTTGTCACCAGTTAAGGTATATATTATTGGTGGGATGCGAAAAAGGCACTAGACTACTGAAAAGTAGCAGCATTTCATTGCCTACATTGATTCCTTCCTGGTAATGTGGTAGGCTAGCAATATTTTTTGGTTAAAATCATGTTTGTGACTGTAACCATTTGTATGAATTATTTTAAAGAAATAAAAATCCCAGACAAATATCATATGTGTAAAAATTTTTATTTCTAGTAACTGTTTTATTCAACTTTTATTAGGTTTCTTAGCTGTAATTTTTAAACCGATGCTGTCAAGTATTTCATTTCTAGCTTTACTTTGCTCTCTGTTGTTTGTAATAACTGTCTTGGAAGCTTGAAAAAAATAAAAACAAAAAAAATAATTCTTTCCATACCATTTTTCCCTTTACATTTCCTAAATGTTGATCTTTTTTCCTGTGTTTCTAATGGAGTTTGAAATTAAGATGGATTTTGATTTGTTACACCGGCATCATCAGCTACAATATGGTAACAGCGTTTATGCCACCACTGTGGGCAGAGCAGAGGAGGTACAACAGCAACACGACAATAATAATAATAATAATAAATGTCTTTTGCCGAAGTCCAACATGAGAAGTGTCCATTGTTTTATTTGCTTTGGTGATGATGGAAGCATGCAGCAGGAAGTAATTGTGTTTGCTGTATTTGAAGGAGTTTGTTTCTTTGAGCGCAGGCAAAAGTTAGATGTTAGCTGGATGCTGGTTTGACCTTTTCCTGTGCTCCTGGATAAGATATCCTTCATCCCTACACAGCTTAGAAAAGCGAGACAAAAGCTTAGCTGCTGCAGGATGGAAATCCAGGATGGGAGAAAGTGAACCTGGGCATAAACCTCCTCAGTGGTCTCTTGTTCATTATTAGTCTGAACTAGTACTAAGGTTAGTGAGCTATTCTTATGGGAGCTATGGAAACTTACTGTCCTGCATTCCCACAAGTCTACAGAGCAGCCTCAGTGTCTGCTAGGAAAGTATTAGGAGGGTGCAAATCATGACAGACTGAAGCTTGTGGGTCTGTACCTGAGGAGCACTGTATAAAGTGGGAGGTTTTTGCCTTGAACATTTAAAGCCCCAAATGTCATCCATTACAATTTTATTGTTGTTAAACCCATTCCTGTTCCTTCCATGAAAGAAACCAGAAAACAGCCCTAAAGCTGCAAGTTATCCCAGCAAAGACTCTTCCAGCAGCTTTATATCCAAAAGCTTGCAAAATCTCAAATGTGGTCTCCTGCAGTTGAAGTAGGATTTCATACTTCATTGGTAATTCATGTTGTAAGATGCTTCTTTGTCAGGCTGAAGATGCTGCTTTAACGTATGAAACCAAACGTACCATCTGGCTGCAAATCATCACTGTGAGTCTCATTTGCAACCAAGAGGGTTTGTTTTTTCTTTCTCTTGCCTCATTTGGACATGGCTTATGTAAGTAAGCTTTGTTTCCAGTGAATCAATAAATTGATGAACTAGAACTGAAGGCACCAGTGTTTATTATTTATGTATGCACATCTCGGGCTCAGTTCTAAAGGTTGCTGTCCTTCAACTGCATATTTTTAGGTTGTCATCTGTGCTTGCTCAGGCACGAACTGAGGTTTGGAGCCTGAAATACTGCACTGATGGTGGGATAGGGCACTGCCACAGTGGCAGTACATGCTCAGTATTTTTATGTTTGTGCTTGGTATGTATCTTGTAGTCTGGCAAGTAGAGAGTAATCCTGGTTCCTGCTTGTACTGAAGGAGAAAGGAAAAGACATTCAGACCATGATAAGGCTGATCTGCCTTATGGTCTGAAAAAATGAATTAAGGCTTGGAGTAAGTGGCTAAATGGAAAAGTGTGCCATAATGAGCAAAAGCTGTTAATCCATTCTAACCTTCTATCTTTTACAGGTGCTTTTGTTGAGCAGTGGAAATGTGATTAGATTTCCTCTGTCTGGTAAAGGATGTGCAAGATGAAGTTTAGGCGAGAAGATGCAGTTAGTGGGAGAATATGAAGTGGGGAAGGTGATGGTAGCAGAGGGCCATGAATGGCCTGAGGCAGTGTAGAAAGGTGAAAGAGGAGGTAACCGAAGGACCTGCATCAGTCAGGGTTTTTTGGGGTAGTGGTGGTTGAATTAAGGATCTTGGTGAAGAAGGAGGCCAGCCATGCTGAAACTGCTGCTGGCTCCACCTCTGTAGGTATCACCAGTGCGCAAGAGACTGGAGCACAAGGGTCAAAGTACAGGCTCTTGGAAGCAGGAAAAGCAGTTGTGCAGTCAGGTAGTTGCAAGTCAAAACAGCTTATCAAGAAAAGCCATGAGTTTTCTCATGGTAGGACTGGTGGATTGCCACTGTGCGGCAGCTCTGGGAAGGAGCGGTGTGATGGCAGATATATCTGACAGTGGTTTTGGTAGGGATGGAAATGGATTGGAGATGTTACACAAGACCTGGAGCATTTGGTGTGTAGTTTTGGTCAGGCATTTTCCAAAGGGTGAGCTCGGGCTGAAGTCATAACGAAGACCAACTCAAAACTACTGAAGGTGCAGAGTGCTTATGATGTGAGAGGAAATTGGAGGAACTTGGCTTTTTCAGCTTCAAGTGAAGGCTGAAGGTGTCCCTGCCTATGGCAGGGAAGTTGGAACTAGATGATCTTTAAGGTCCCTTCCAGCACTAAGCAGTCTGATTTGACTAAATAGTAAATGCTGAGGAGGAAGGAGAAATGTTAAATGCTGCTATAGGAGAACAAATGAGCATAAATGGGGATTAGTAAAAGATCTCTGTTAGCAGGGACTCCTGGAACAGGTTTCCAATTGCAGTTACTGGGAATCAGTCCTGAAGTCCCTGCAGTTTGGGTTGGATGTTTCGGTTTTGTGTTTGGGGTTTTGTTGTTGGGGGTCTTCTATAACTTTGCTTTTACAATCTAAAATGTGAGAACATTGTTTAAAGGTCACACACAGCTGCTACCAAACCAACAGCTAGAGGCCTTTTTCCATTCAGGATAAAAACCTTCAGCTTTTTCCTTTAGAATGTTTATTTGAGAAAATGCCTTGTTATTTTCTTGCCCAGCCTTCCACCTCAAATCATTGAGGCTGCCTTTCCAAATGACTGTAACTGCTGTTGCCAGCTTGCTCCTTGCCTCAGACCGAGGGTTTTTCTTCTCTTGTTTAATCTCAGTGGATGCTTCAATAACGTCAGTTGTTCTGCTTGAAGGAAAAGGCTGCACCGCCGGTGTTTCCTTTATTCAGTTCACTCCAACCTTTCTGCCTTGTGTAAATTGGGAGGGGAAAAAAAGGGTGGAGGAAAAAAAAATGTCATTAGTTTTAAGTGCAAAGAGAAATATTAGATCATTCTGTCTGACCTCTTAGTAAAGCCGTTAACATGTGATACGCTTCTTCATTAAGCCCGATGCCATGTTCTAAGTTAAATAAATCTTTCATAGAGGTTTCTAGTCTTTATATGAAGAGGTCAAGTGATGGGGGTTTTGCTGTTTCCTTCAATAGTTTGTTTAAATGGAGGATAACTGACACTACAGTTTTTAGCTTTATTTAATTTGGCTTTCCCTGTCTCTGAGTTCCAGTTACTGTTTCATGTTGAACATGAGGTCATGTAGGCTGACTTGAATTTAGTGAGCAGGTCACATTCTAGCCAATTTACTGTTGTGCTGAGGTCAGTGACATGTCTTCCAGGAAGACCAAACTGTGTTATTCATTTGTTTTCTTTCCCAGTTTCTTTAATTATCCTGTGCATCCTTTCCTTTGTGGCTCTGTATTTTTGTCCTTTCAAGTGACATAGTCCAGTATGGTTATCTTCTGCTGATGAAATGATAGGATTTCTCATCTTCTTTGAGACATTCAGCTACTGTCTTCTTGCTTTCATTGACTTTCCTGTTTCCTTGGTGCACTATTTACCTTTAAAGTCACAAATTCTTTACTGTGAGGGTGACGAGGCACTGGAATGGATTGCCCAAGGATGTTATGAGTGCTCCGTCCCTGGTAGAGTTCAAGGCCAGGTTGGATAGAGCCTTGGGTGACGTGATCTAGTGTGAAGTGTGCCTGCCCATGGCAGGGTAGTTGGAACTGGATGATCTTAAGGCCCTTTCCAACCCAGACCATTCTGTGATTCCACAAGTGCTTGAAGAACTTGATTGATCCTCAAATTGTGTTTCCCTACATAGCCCCTCATTAATAGTGAATACTCCATGTTCAGTAGATGCTCACCACAGTGGTCCTGCTCTCGTAGCCTGAATGCTTGCTTTCATCCCATCATCTGCACCCACTGTGTGTATGCCTCTTGCAGAAAGGACCCTATCTGGGTCTCATGTGTTTGTCCCTCAGCATCTGCCTCCTGTCCTTCCTCCTTGTTGCCTTCTAATTCAGAGACCTGGAAAGTTACTTCTAGAATTCTTCCCTTTCTTAGAAGAAATGTCCTTTGGTTAGTTCTGCTTTTCATCTTGAAGTTCTAGCTCAACACAGACCAGTAGTTTTTCAGCTCCTTGGCTAATCTCCATGCACACCACCTCACTCATATCCAGCATTCTATGTTTTATGTCCACTTTTGCACCCAGTTGTTCTTTTAACACAGTTCCTCATCTGGAGTTTCCTTCCTACGTTTTCTGTATTACAGAGACAGTTATGGCTCTTCAGATCTACTCTCAGCACTTTTTGCCTTTACATTTCGGCTCTGAGCCATAACAGAGTGTTTTCTTTGAAGGATCACTGTTTGTTTTGGAGGGAGGGGGGTGGGTTGTGACAGTGTCAGGGCTGCCATAAACGGACCAAAGTATGTCCTTGAGATGATTAGAGGCATTTGGGACATTTCCAAGACGATGTAGATCGTCCTCTGAGCATGCCAATCCGTTGAAGGCATTTGTTACTTGCACGGTCCTCAACTACATATCTATCCCCCATCTTTCGTGTGCTGCCTAGAAAGGGGGAGTGCTTGCTGTCTGGAAGCATTGAAGATCTGCTCAATAAAGAGAACCACAAAATCATACAATGGTTTGGGTTGGAAAGGACTTTAATATCATCCAGTTCCAAGCCCCCTGCCATGGGCAGGGGCACAATAAATAAAGTAGCAAAGTTTTATAAATCTCCAGAATTTAAATACTTGAATATGATTTGAGTTGCAAAGATTTAAAGTAGTGAAAAGGAGCAAGACTGAAGCTTAACCTGCCACAAGAACCTTTTTTTACATATCAAGGTTGATGTATTAGAAGCAGACCATGATGTGTCCATGGGACAGTGCTACTGCTTTGTCTCTGCTGAAAGCAGAGTCCTTGTATAGTTTGGGAAAATCTGATGGATCTCATCCTCGCTGCATAAACCCTGAGAGTTAAGGCAGCAAATCAACATCTAAAAATAAACCTCCTGCGGAGCTGACAGCTCGGACAGTGTTTCCAAACCCCTGAAGCCATTTTCAGTGAGTCCCCCCCAGTGCCATGAGTGAAATTCCCGAGCCAGTTGCTTCCAACACAGCTGTCGGCTTTACAGCATACCCCCCTTCTCAGGAGCTTGGGAAGCAGCAGTGCTTGCTCTCCATCCAGCACACCTGGAAGCATCAGACTAAATCCCCTTTAGGGCGCCAGTGCTGCTTAGTAGGATTTCAGTTAAGTCCTCATGTAAAGTGCTGTGTTTTACTGTTCTTAAACCATAACCGAAAGAATCTGCTTTTGGTGTTTTCCAGTAACATTTTTGCTATTATCAGCAGCAGTCATTTTCACATTAAAATGGAGTCGGAGGACTTCCAACTTCTCTTTGCTGTGGGTTTTTGGTCATTTTGCTGTTTGCTGGCCCATGTGTTTTTAAAGGCCTCGTGTGTGTGGAATGTGTTTAGCATGTTATGAAGTTATGGTCATTTGTTTTTATCTCTTAAATTATAGCCATTTTGTAATCAGCTCCAAGGCCATCGGTTTCCATTCCAGGCATGAAGTGGGAAGCCTGTCCCTGTGGAAATGGAGGTCTCCAAGGATTCATACTCGAAGTGGCTGTCTTTTTGGTTTTCCCTTTCTCTTTTCCTGCTGCATCCCAGCCATGTTAAGCACCGGATGCAGCCCTCGTGTTACAAGAAGCACAGGTAAGAGATAAAAAAATCTCTGCTGTGACTCCAAGCTCATTTTTAGAGGTTTTCAGCCTCTGCAAATTCAAATGATAAAGGCACAGTTTTCCATCATGGAACTGGTAGCTGATCCCAGAGATCTAGATCCCATTTTACAGAAAAAGAAGTGTCTTAAGCCTGCTGAAAGAGCCATATGAAATTGTGACCCCTTGGATTGTGGCACACATCCCACTGGGATTTTCATATGAATCCTAGGGCAAAATGAGTCATTCCAGTGGATGTCTTTCCTGACAAACATGCTCTGGGATCAAACCTCCCCATTTGGAGAACTCTTCATGTGTTCTGTCCAACATTGCTGGAAGTAGGGGAAGGTTTCTGATCTTGCTGTGGTCCACAAAGCATTTGGGATTACACATTCATCTGTAATTCCTTGTGAGCGGAGCTGCCGGTGACTCCCAGTAGTTCATGATGCATTTGTGAAAGGCAGCTCGGAGTTCAGCTCTAAGCGGACACCAGGGGTTTTCCTTTGAAAGGGCTGTTCACTAACCATTAAATGTGTCTGCTTTTAAATCCAGATCCATCTGTCTGGGCTCTCTCTTCTGCTTGTCTTCTCCCTTTCACTTGACCTAAGTGAAAGCTTAAGAGGAAGAGCTCCTCATATGTGTATTCTTTCCAATTAAGTGCCTGAGGGTACAGCAGAATAAACCACAGACACTGCAGATTCGAGTGTGTCTGCTGTAAACTTCTTGTGGCAATGAATCCAAGTTTCTAGTTTCAAAGTGGCTTCATTACTTAGGAGGTTCACCTGATAGAAATGAAATGCTGCCCAGAAGATGTACCTCTGTGTACTGCTGCTTATCCCTCTTGAGTTACATACAGGCTGCTGAAAATTCATCCCCAGGAGACACAGGAGGATGAAACTTCTCCAACCTGTGATGCTGTTTTGAATAACTACTTCAGTAATCACAGCTGAAAATTCACCCCCAAAGTGTATTCAGGGAATCACAGAATGACAGAATGGTTTGGGTTGGAAAGGACCTTAAAGCTCATCCAGTTCCACCCTCCTGCCAAGGGACACCTTCCACTAGACCGTTGCTCCAAGCCCTCTCCAACTTGGCCTTGAACACTTAACATCTATTATTGTGAGGTTTAAAACTCCAGATGTTGGAAGCGCTCTTAAACAGATGCTTCAGCTCAGCTCCATCAGCCTCTGAAATCTCTTTGTGGAGGTAGATTCTTGGGTAGAAAGCACAATGCTTTGTTGTGATTTGTTCATTTCTCTGTTAGTATGCTCATTCCA
This sequence comes from Bolborhynchus lineola, assembly GCA_025448015.1. Taxonomy (NCBI): domain Eukaryota; kingdom Metazoa; phylum Chordata; class Aves; order Psittaciformes; family Psittacidae; genus Bolborhynchus; species Bolborhynchus lineola. Next base: position 43,617 of record JAOEHX010021708.1, on the reverse strand, counting down.
GGGGTCTGGACTTTCACAAGTGCAGTGTCTGCTCAGCCTGGGGAGGGCAAGTTTGTCTGCCATAGCCTTCACCTGCTTGAACGTGTTGGGATAGAAACTGTGGCCTCACTGTAAGTTAAATACATGAAAGTGAAACAGAAGAATGCAGCGCAGTAATGTGCTTTCCCGTCTGACAAGTGAAGCTTGTGGAGGTGCAGAGTGGCAGCTGCTCCGGTACCATCCCAGACCTTTACCTTTCAGTGAGATGGATGATCTGAGCTTGTTTCACGCCAACCTCTGCATTATACAGCAGGAACAAAGTCAGATGCTGAACTGAAATCTCCTCTCAGAACTCCCTCGCTGCTCACTGTTTCAAGCCGGGGCTGTATCCTGGATCTGGAGCATCCAGGCTGTGCTATATGAGCTTTTGTACCGATTTCTCTGCTTCATTTAAGAACTACAGGTGATCAGGTTTGTGGTTCTTATACAGGCTGTATTCTCCTTTAATTGCTGCCATCTACTTCTGCTTTTTCCTTCAGGATTTGGGCACTGTGGATGACAAAGGCGCAGAAATACCTCTCTGCAATAGCCACCAGGTGGCAAAGCTCACTCTGTGCATGGAAACTACACAGTGAAACCCCCGTTCAAGCGGCGTGCGGTGCTCTCCCGGCGGCTGTTTTAAGCTGCCTCTATAAATATTATCTTTTTATAAGCTATTAAGGCATATTTAGATACCACACAGGGAGAATCTTCAGTGTAAAATCTCCAAGCACTCCCATTCTTGCTTGTGGATCAGACAGTAGAGGTTTAAGCCTGCCCACAGCACTTCAGCAGCAGAATTTGCCATAGTATCACAGAGTCTGAAGAGGATAACATAAACAGCCTGGTGAGGCTGTTAATACAGCTGTGTCAGTCCTGGCTCACCTGTTAATCACAGTTCAGGTGATGTTTTCCTGTTTGTATTGCAGACGGCTCAAAGACCTTGGCCCTGTTGAGGACAGAGGCTCTACTGATGTTTTCTTATGTTTTTAAACATGTAGATGGATATTTGAAGGTAGTTCCTGCTCAGAGATTTTACAGGCACAGATATGAAGGCTCATTTAAAAAGCAGAGAGGAAACACTGATGCACTGAGCATTTTCTAAAGCCTGGGCGTAGATTACACTGTTTGTTATCCTGGCTCTATTCTCTGTGGAGTACATCCTTGTGCTTTCCTCTACTGGAGGTGTCTCAAGTTACAGATTTCCATCATGGTCCGTTATTTTGTTTTCTCAACAGCTTTCAGGGGCCCTCACGGGGAAGTTTCCAGCTCCCTCTCTACAGTGACAGCAGTGCTTTTGGCTGCTCCCTTCAGACAACTTCCACGCATCCCAGCCTCTCCTGCCTTTGTTGTCCTGTTCCCTCACAACCCTGCCTGCAGCCATGCACCTCGCTGCTTGCTGAGTGTGCATTTCTGGGTAGCAGCGCCTCTTCTTCATAGGTGCAGGATGTGAAACTCAGTCACTGCACACTTCGGTCCTGTGATTGACTTAAGTGGCATAGTGTATTCCCTGTCCTTCGACAAAGGTTCTGCTTGGAGGAGCAGAGACTTTGTTTTGCCCCAAAATGATGTTCTGAAATACCGTGTTTTGGAATGTGGTGGGAATCTCCTGTTCTGGAACAATGAGAAACATGGGAAAAATTAGATTTCCTTTGCTTCTCTGTGTCTCTGGCAGACCGGACATGAAAGTCTATGTGTTAAAATTAGGCATGGAAACAATGGCAGTAGGTTGGGTCTAAGCAGAAATGGTGGATGCGAAGCAGGTTTTTGAGCAGTTGTTTATTAATGGAGCACTGGTGTTCTGAATGGAGGGTTACGTGTAATGCTATGGAAAATACAGCACCGTGCTCATCTCTTGAGCATCGTAACGTTCATGTGGCCACGCTGAGGTTCCACAAAATATCAGAACTCTGGATGTTGTTAACTTTTGAATCTTAGTTCTTGGGTCTTCAAGGAATTCTGGCTCTTTTAGTTGGATGGGTTAGAAGCCAGGTTGGATGGGGCTTGGAGCAGCCTGGTCTAGTGGAAGGTGTCCCTGCCCATGGCCAGGGATTAGAACTGGATGATCCAATCCAAACTGTTCTGGGATTCTATGAATCTGTGATTCTATTATTTTGTGTAATGGATCTGGTGAAGGTGTCTCCATTGCCACTACCTGGAGAGGGAGAATACCTTGTAGGTGGAAAGATAACTGGAGGTGTGAAAAGTGCTGCTGGGCACTATCATGTCTGCCCACTGTGGTCTCTTGGATGCCTGCTCAGGTCAGGCCCCGTGCTACTGGGCTCTTTTTCTATGTGCCCAGCAGGGCACTGCATTTGCAATGCCTGGGTCAGGCACCTTCCACAGACAGTCTGAGACTTCCTGGCACGTCCTTCAGTTTGTAGTAATTTGCTCTGAGGCAAAAGCAAAAGAAAACCCAAACTTGCTAATAGAATAACAGCATATTTTCCAAGAATGTTAAACATATAAAAATGATGCCGGAATTGCAACCCATTGAGAACGTGTATTTGTCTTTGATAGACCTGAGAAACATGAATAGCCATGTAATATAACCTGGTGGTCCCAGTTTACAGCAAGGGTAGCATATTTGTTATTTATAAAGGATTAATCAATGATTAACAGGCATTACAATTAATGGTTAATTGATTGTTGTAGACTTGGTTCACACATGGCTTACAGCTATCTGTAACACTGCACTCCTGCTGGAATGTATTTATAGCAGTTATTAATTATGCACTGGTGTTTTTTAAATGTTCTGATTTTATTAGGTGCAACCAAATTTTCAATGGCACACCAGTGAACTTGAGTTCTGTCTTCACGTTAGCAATAGGGAAAAGAGAAGAAAGCAGTTAGCTTGGCCTTGCTTTCTTTGATTTGAGGAAACCATCAGCTGCATAAATTGGAGGCACTATCACATTAGGAAAGCAATTTTAAATAAAACGTGCCATTTATGGAAGAAGCACACTTAAAGATTTTTGTAATTACAAATATTTGTACTGCTAAGTGAATTGCATTAAAGCATTTGTTGTTGTTGCTTTATTTCCCTGGAGGACTCTTCTGTAGTGGGAGCTTTGTTATGTTGATAAATGTGCCTGAAAGATTTATAATGTACTGATGCATTGTAATGATAAATAGATCTGGTTAAGTAGTAAAGATCAAACACACAATTAAAGAGACTGTAATATACATCTTGCTGAGCAAGGAGAAACAATGGTGAAATCATAAGGATGAATACAAATGGTTTTATAGGACTAAGCAGAAAATATTTTCTTATGCCTACAAAACGAGGAAATCTGGCCTGATGCTTGCATGAGCAGACTTATAAAGTGCTTGATCAGATAGAAAGTATCTTTGAGGTGTTCAGCATTTATAATCAATGGTCTGGGCTTTCTCTGACCGCTTGGAGCAATAGAGGTGTGCAACAAAGCATAGGTTAAGCACATCCGCACAGTGTGGGCTTGCTGGGAGAGGAGCCTGGGCACAGCAGGCATGGCTCGCAGGTCTGACACAGCCCTAAAAGCAGCAAAACCACGTTGCACTTGACGTGAAGATCAGAACTGAATATTGGCAGCGCCTACTCCCATTGTCCCAATGTCCTTTCCTAGCTTTTCCCAGCAGGGAGGCTGGTTTGCACTTGGCAAGGCCACAGAGGTTTCACACTTCTTGCTGTTTGCTCTTCCAGCTAGCAGGGGAAAATGTGATTCAGAAGGAGCATGCTGGAAGAGGGAAATGTGGTTGAGAGTCACAGAAATAAACCTTTAACATAAAGGCACTGAGGGGGACTTTTGTTCAAAACCCAGAGCAGTTTCCCTGCAACCTGCCTGCAGATTATCCTTGTCCATTCCAACTTTGAATTGCTCTGAAGGGTGTTTTAAGTGCATTTCCTTTGTAGGGGTACCCATAGCCAAGTCAGTGCAATAGGAATTTCATAGATCTTTGTACAGATGCTATGGCAAAATAACTCCTAGAGGAATTAGAATTAGGCAGGATATAACAGCCAGAAGAAACACTAATTCTCCTGGATCGACTTTATGTGAGCTCCTACCCTACACAGTGCATTGCCCACCTGGAATAGCATAAACCATTTAGCTTCCTTTGCAGTATCTGGGTATTAGCAAGGCTCAGGGGGGAGTCCAAATCCTGCTTCACTGATGCCAACAGCCAAACCCCTAGGCCTTGTGCACACTGACCAATTATAGTGTAAAATCCTCCTGGTGCTCACCAAGTTCTGCTGTACCACCAGGAGCAACCTAAGAAACAAAAAATCGTCTGCCTATGATGTGGATTGCTGGAAATGTGTTTCCCAAGGATATACATTCCCAAGGATGTTCAGCACAACATGTTCCAGCCAGCAAACCTGTTACTGCTGATTTATCATGTGCTGCTAACTACTAAGAGCTTTGCATGGCCCCCAGGAAGTGAGGCTTACTTAATGAGAGGCAGAGGCATAGTAAAGGCTTCCAGCTTCAGGAGTTTAGGAGAAAAAAAAGGACATGGAACTGTTGGAACAAGTCCAGAGGAGGCCACAAGGGTGATCAGGGGCTGGAGCACCTCCTGTATGAATATAGGCTGAGAAAGTTGGGGCTGTTCAGCCTGGAGAAGAGAAGGCTGCGTGGAGACCTCATAGCAGCCTT